>VDFB02270651.1:60245603-60270636 GCA_007258455.2 Sequoia sempervirens | reverse complement strand
CTCCTTTCAAGGAAATTAAAGGTTGGACTATCTATATGGGTGTGAGAGAAATTGATTACAAGTTTGTTTTCCTAGTCATGAACAATTGTTGAAGATGACTTGTTGATTCTAGGATAAGAATGGGTATGTAGGATGTCAATGCCTTCCACACCAGAGGAAACCCAATTTGAAATGACATGCAAGAGGGGGGTAAAGTAAGGGGGTACACTCTTATTGGAAGATGAGATAATGGGGAGGGAAGCAATATCAGAGTGGAGGACCAAATTATCAAGTTAAAAGTGAAGAAAAAGATTGATAGATATGTAGTAGTTGATAGAATGACAAGAAACCCACCTCACATCAAAAAAGTTCATTTACATTCTATTTCCTTCTTTTATCCTTTCTCTACTCACCATACTTTCCAATTTCTCTATTATCTTTTTACAAAAAATTTCATATGAACCTTTCACTCAAATAAAAAATTATTATACATACATATTTATGTATAATATTTTTTACCCATTTAAATTACAATGTTCAAACCATTTCTTGTATGACCTTGAATCTCTTATACATTGACAAATCAATATATAAATAACTATTTTCAAAATAATCACTCTACATACTATTGAAATAAAAGTGAAAGAAGTCCCTAAAATATCAAATGAGACTTTTCCCTAAAACCTATTTCACACTACCAAAATTTGTACTTACTAGCACTTGCATTTAAAAGAGGTTCAAGGATTACGCCGATTGATTTTTTCCACTAAGATAAATCTAGATTTTTCCTTTATAAAAATAGGGTATTATTTAATTTTGGTTTTTTGAGGATTTCACATGATACTTTGGAGGATTTTACTATTAAATGGCAGCTGATTTACCAGCAACTGAAACTTGTTTTCTGACAACTCAACAGTAATTTAACGGTGAGTAAGTCTTGTTTTCAGACGTGAGAAGTTTACCGATCAATTTACACTTGCAAGTCCATAAAAAAAACCTATCGACTAATTAATAATTTACATCACAAAACATAATGATAACCCAGATTAGAACCAATACCACAACCTCAAAATTCCAATCTTACATCTTTAGGCTTTGAAGTCACTTACAAGCTCATTCCATACTGGTGTGAACATGCCAACTTACTGAATACTATATATAAACTAAAATAGTGGTCCTTGCTTTTTGGGAATGTCTATTATCTTATTGCTCAACCTAGATTTTCTCACAGGTGACTTTCTGTTCTGACAAGAGATGGCCCATTCTATTCAAAATTGAAGTGGTAGTCCACAGGAGATGGTCCTCTATGTACGTCCATTTCAAATGGCAGACAATCTCCTGTTATTCTTGGGGACAAAGCACCATCATTAATATAAAAATAAAAAACAGACAAAGAAAATGATTTCTTTTTGCAAGTTGCCCATTGGGTTCTTGTACCAGTGGCCTTTCATCATATAATATGTGACTGATGGATGCACAGAAGAGTTTTCCAATTGCAGAATTGTACAAAAAGACAAAGGAATCTGCCAAGCTTTCTGATAAATCAATCCAATCAGTCCCTTGTTGGGCTTTGTTCAGACTTGAATGCCTTTTTGCAGGTGGTCAGAGCAGAAAAAATCTAATTTGATTCTTTTCTAGTTGAATGGGCACTGAAGAATATGTTATATGACTAGTCACAATAATGCAGTTTTGTTATTGCCTCTGTTGTACTTTAATAAAGGTTTAGAATTTTTGTGAACGGTGCAGGTTTTGAGCAGCACAGATTCAAACTTCTAGGTAAAGTAATAATTGTTTCTTTAAGAATTGGTCCCTCTGAAAGTTGAAAAAAACAAAATAATTGATCATAATAAGGAAGAAAAAGAATTTTGATACTATCTTTATGAATTTCTTATAATAGAAGACATTGGATCCCACTACAAATATATAAAATTATTGGTAAGTTTTTATCTTTGTTATAACAATATAAAATTGTATAATTTGTTATTAATTTTCTTTCAAAAATAGATAATTAAAAGAATTTATAAAGCTTCAAGGTTATGTATTATGTCAATTTTTTCAATTATATCATTATATTAAACTACTCAGTTATTTGAATATTATTGTTACCCTCAAAAATCTTCATGAGTACCAAAATAATTATCTTTTAAAAATTTCACAAGTTCAAGATCGCAATAAATGTAGAAAAAAACAAAACTCATGAAATTATCAAATTGAAAAGCTAATCGCCATAAAATTTTATTCAATAATCATTCTCTTGAGATAATTCACTCTTATATATACTTTTGTGTATATACGTACAATCTTAAATATAAATTAAATTAGAACCTTAGTATTATTAAACAAATAAAAAATTCAAAATAGAAGAAATACTTAGAAATTTTTAATTTTAACATAGAAAAAATGCATCATGTTCTATGCTTATAGATTTATGATTATATAATTATAAAATTTAAAGTGGAATAATATCTTAATAAACATGAAATTAGATTAAACAAAACAAATTTAATAATTCATTACATATAATTTCCAATTTTAAAAATAATCATATATTTCTTATAAAATCCGATGCATAAATCCTTAAAACAAGTTATATTAGACAAAATAAGCTCATAAATTTAATCTTTTATTATAGACCTACACTACATGAAAATCTTAAGTCTACTTGACGATTTAACTAAGATTGTACATAGGATAATCATTCCTTTAGGATATCAAAAACCTTCAAAGATTAGATTTATTCAACAAGTATTCTAATGGTACTATAATCTTTAGAATATTTAATGATGAAATTGTGGTAACGTGCATTCATTATGTCAAAGGAATATTTACATTTATCTTTTTCATCTTTCACCCTTGTAAATGAATTATAAGTGCAATTTTTGCTAAGTTGGATAATCTTTCTTGTTTACAAATTATATTGCCTTCTAAACAAAACTACAAAGCTACATTTATTCAAGTTGAAAGACATTTAGAACTTTAATAATTCAAATAGCCAACTTGTAGTTATATAAATAATAGTTCTTCAACCTATAAACCATCTATTCGACCAATATAATGTTCTACTTCATGATTGAAATTTTTAAGATCTATCATCACAATTATAAAAAAAGATAATCAAATTTTATTAACACATAACCATTTTATTACAAACATTTTCTCCCTTGGATTCTCTTTTACACACTTAAAATTATACCTAAAGATGGCTTCCAATCCTACCAATCCTCTACAATAAATTTTAATAAAGGGGGTTGGAAAGGAATATGTGACACAAGACTTAAATTTTGAAAGTCAAAATAAACTCTAATTCTACCATCCTTCTTGATTGAGATCATATATTAGGCCTCATGCTCTTTAAATATTCATTTATAATTCCACACAAGGCTTTACTTTAGATACTCTTGGTTAAAAAAAGTGGACTTATAATGAAATCATTTTTTTCCCATTTTAATACTTAGTGAAAATACTATGAAATTTAATGGAATTTAAATTACAATAATTAACTTATATTTTTTTATATAATTCTTATCCAAAGTGCATCAATGAGTCTAGCTAGTAGTATATCAATGGTATAAAGACCAATAATTTTTAGTATACATTTTCATTTATATTATCATATCTAATTATTTTTGATATTTTAAAAAATAGTAAATATCTATTATACAATAGAAGAAATTAAATATGAGTCATGTGAATAGTTTAGTTTAAGAAAACTCTCAATACTTAACAGGAGTTATAGTTTAGTTTCTCCTTGTACTCTGTTGGGTTTTGTGTGGGCCTATGTTGGTGTTATCAAGAGTCTTTCATGTTGAGAGCAGGTGTCTTTCTAAATCCCTTGTTCTTGGTTTACCCCTTGTGTGCCATTTTATACATTAATGACGTTAGGGGGATGGTGTTGTGGTTAGACCCTTCTGTGGGTATGGATTTGGTGTTGTATCAGATTGGTTCAATGCTGAAGGTTTCGAGGGCTGGGTGGTTTTCAGAAATAATTTTGATGACCCAGAAGTTGTTGTTGTGGTTGCTTGCTTTCGTTCTCTTTCTCACTACAATTTCTTCCTTCTCCTTGAATACTAGGTCTTCTTTTGAGGTGAAGACCTCTCCTTTAGAGGTGGAGTCCTCTACCTCTCGGGTTGAGGTGTATTATATTGTTGAAGGACTCTCCCTGCTTTTCCCATTGAGGGGATTCCCATTTCTATTGAGGTGGAATGGTAGTTGGAAGGGGTGTTGGGGTTGTGGTGGGTCAGACGAGTTGGATTTTGTCTCCTATAGAGGTGGAGAGAGCAATGGGCTTTTATGGAACACGCTTGGAGCTTCGAGTTCTTATGATGACCTCTCCTATAGAGGTGGAGAGAGGATGTTGTTGGGCAAGGTTTTGTCTACTTGTGGGGCTTTTCTTCTGCAGACCTCTCACTTAGTAGTTACGACCAGTGGTATGGAGAGACTTATCTTCTTTAGTAACTGGCATGCTATGGCCTGGCTTTTGCAGGCTTTTCTCTTGGGTTTAAGGTCCCTGCCAAAACCTGGTTGTAATGGGTTGTTGGTCCCGTCAAAACCAATGGGGTCAAGATCCATGTAATATCTTGGTTCTGTGTTGGGCAACTGGTTTTGGCTGCTAGTTTGTCTTTTTTTTGCTACGGGGCTTTTTTGACTTCTCTTTAGGCAGCTTGGACATCCTTGTTTGGGTTTCAGGTCCCTTCAAAACCTGATGGTTTCGGGTCCATTCAAAACATGTTGTATATGGTTTCGGGTCCATCCAAAACTTATTTTTTCCCAATTATCAAAAACAATAGTATTATATAACTTATATAAAATAATATTTATGAATCTTAATATATCAAACATTAATTAATAGCTAATTATAAATCAATAATAATCAATTCTTAGGAAGAACAAAGTACAACATTATATACTTGGATTTTAAACAAGCATGCAAGTCTCTATAATCTTAGTTAAATAACTAATGTGTTCATCATAGAATTTGGGACATTAGTAGTGTACTAGCCCTCACTATATATATAAGGCTAACATTAAACATTTTTATAGAGATATTTGCAAGAACAATTCAAGTCATAAAATACTAAAAATTAAGCTATCTAAAAGATTGGATAACTTTTATAAATTTAAATATCTAATGAATTGGATATCTAAAATAATGATCATTTATACAATTAAAAATATTTCCTTTTTTAATTTAATTGAATTTTTATTACCTAAAAAAATTCAACTCAATTTCCTTTGGATTACATTAGGAGTAAAGTTTAGTGTGAAAAAATAGTTATAAAATCAAACTTTATGAAATACTTTAAGTGTGGTATTTATACAATGTTAATTCTTATAGACCAATTTAATCTAAATTATCTCAAAATTTACCATCATCACCATCATAACTAACACCACAACCATCATTTCTAACATATAAATATTACATAACATAGTCAATTTTCGCATGTCTAAACAAGTTAAATACATGACCTTGATTAACTAAATTTCATTTAATGAAATACTAATAATTTTTCTTTAAATTTTACTTTATTTTAAATTTATGTAAGTATATCTATTTTTTAAATAATTCATTATTCCTTTAAGAACAATTCAATTCGAAAAAGTTTGATAACAAGAATAATAAAAATTGATGTCAACAACTTTGAAACTAAATTTATACAAGGATATAACCTATCAACCATGTAAACCATAAAATTTATCCTTTAGATCACTACTCTTAAACATGAATTACATCAATAATAAATCATAGAGAATGATCCAAAACCCTGATTATTTTTTTTAAACAATTTTACAAAAAATCTAGATTATGGTCTATGGAAGTTAGAGAAGTTAAAAGAAACCATGTTTGAAATTGTCAAAAAATACCCATTTCATTTAATAACATCTTGCTTCATTAAGTTATTGGAAATTAGATCTACAAAGCTTACATAAATCAATTTGGACAAAAATGAATAAAATATTGGTGACAAAAATGTATCATTACTTGAAGCATTCAATTCATAGAGATGGGCATACTATTCCTAACAAGTACATTAGATTTCTTTTGGTTTAAGATTTCCTTTAGGTCAATTGAAGCTATGCTCAACATCACATAGAGTAGGAGTATATTATTTCAAGAGGTAAGTGCATTTGTGGAATTTACTATAATGAACTAGAATCAAAATAATATTTTATATTTACTTGTATAGTATATTATGAGATTCATGATAGGTCTTAACGTCTTTTTAGAAAAAAAGCATAGCTTTGAATGCTATCTTATTAATTACGAGGAACACAAATATGTAGCTCTATTTATCAATAAATGACCCAACATAGAATTTATGCTTTTTTTGGTCATTGAAGAATTTTATATCAAAAACTCACTACTTTACATTTTTAAAAGATATCAACGCAATTTTTTTTGTCAATATGCACCTTCAATTTTCTTCACAAACATTTTATATAAATTACATAATTCTTACAACCCTATTACTTTTTTTAATTACTAATGGACAACAATTTATAAATTATAAATTTCATTTTTTTTTTATAACTCAGGTGTATCTCCGCAACCCTGCCCAACGATTCCCGTTACACCAAATTTTGGGGTACGGAAGAGGCAAGCTGAGACTAGACTAGTCCCTGGATGCTAAGACTGCACATGACACGACCTTAATCAGATTTCATCCGGAGAAGAAAATCGATCTCAAAACCTACGTGAGACGAACCCAAAGCCCTCAACCAACTACACCATTTCAATTTAACTATATTATTCACTAAATTGATTTAAAAAAAAAATGATTTAGGCTTTATGGATTCTTGGGGAAAAATAATTCAAAATCATTTTGAAATCTTGTGGTCAAAGTTGGTATCATTTATGTAGAGGACTTCTTAATTTTTTTTGCTTTTTATGGGCAACAATGTGGGCCCGGGGAGAAAGCAAATCTGATTCCCATTGTACGAGCTGTACCGGTAAATTCTTGATCCCTGACCAACATGTGGGTCACAAGGGGCGTGCTTATGTCTTTGATTATGAAAGCCTCATCAGATTGTACCCGTCAAACGTGGGACGGTCACCGGCTCAATTGATTCCAATATCCAAAAGCATTAGGTACCTCCTACGTACATAGCTAATTGGTTTGAATGATTCGAAGTCTTTAGGCCCTACAATAGGCATAAATAATAAATTATTCAGGAAACATATGTTTTTAAAAATTAAAGTGGACGAGCTTTTGCCCTTTACAAATATATTCCTTCAATCATTTTACTTTTACTTAAATAAAATGGAGAGACCACCAAATGCTTTATTCTTGTACCTTTGCCATCATGTTATTAAAGCAAATTTTTATGGTAGAAATAAGTAATATATAGTTTTATATTTTATGTTTAAGTGTTTGATTAAAAATTTAATGGTCTTTTTTTTAGTATTATTGGTGTTAGGAAATTTTTAGTGATTATTAAATAATTAATTTTGTTGGAATTTAGATTTGACTATCATCGATAATTTTTGGAGAGATTTTGATAATTAAAAAAGATTTTTTTTTACCACAGTTAAAATATGATCTTATTCTTACATATATAAACAAGAAATCAAATCATTAATCTTATTCCATGAAATTTATGAGCTCATAAAGAACATAAAATTATAATAGATTGTGATGATGGTCACTTGAAATTAGGGAAACCACCTTATCTATTTTTACTGCCTCACTATATTCTAAAATTTACTTTCTCATATGTACTTTGAAAATGATATTATGACCACTACTAGCAAGAAAATGGGGGAACACAGACCGAAGTTTTGAGCCCCAAGTATTTTTTGAGTGTTGTAATTTATACCCCGGACTCAGTTATATAAAGGTAGTTGTTAGCACGAAGGATTGTGCTCATTAGCTAAGTGTGAAACTCAACAATTTTGTGCAACATGGGATCAAACTCAAGTTGTGGGTGACCTACTGTGAGAATGAACCTCCAGATTATGGGTTGGTTCCCCTAAAGATCTCCTAGAAACTAATGGATTTGATGGGAAAAAGGAAGAAAGATGCTCTAAAAATGTAAATTAATTTCTAGGAGGTGATACACCAATATTTTGACTTTAATTTGCAATATGACACACAAACATTCTCTAATACTCTTGTTCTTACAATCCAAATCGATCAAATTCATCACATAAGTAATTCACAGAAAGGCTTGAGAAAATCTTGCACAAGCTGTGACTTGTAATAAACTAAAATTTGTACACTTGCATCTAATAAATGAGACAAAGAATTTAGAGGCTTTGAAGCAAAACACAAGAAAATCCTATCAAATCACTCACAAAATAACAAGACACCTGATATCATATAGAAGAACCCTTATTTGTATTAGAAAAATGGAAGGAATCTCTACAAAACATAATAATAAATTGGTGGAAAATAAATTGTTGCTACTAAAAATTATAAAAATGGTTGAGTGACAAGACAAGTCTCTTCTCTGTGATATGCAAAGGAAAAAAAAGCAAGAACTAAGGAAAAAAGCATAAGCATTTTCTCCTTTAATACAAAATGAGTCTCAAAGTGCCAGGAGGTGGCAACTATAGTCAACTACACTCCAAAATATCCATCTCAATATGCCTCATGAGCAAAAGAGAAAAGCCTAAAAATGAGGGCTCATAACTTATTCAAATTGAGCAAAAATAGCTCCAAACTCCCCCTCTCAAACTGGTTGATCAAAAAGAACTCCAAAAGCACTCTAGTTTGACCAAAATTCAAAGAAAAATCACTCAGAATATCTCCAAATGCATGTGTAAAGCGTCAGTTACACTCTCACTTCTATTTTTGCATGATTTTAGAACAAGGATAAACTATTTGAATAAATATTAAAGATAACCACTTGTGATTTACTTTAATATTTGTTATGTGCAAATTTATTCCTCTTCATGACGAATGTTAAGGCAATTTATAAAACATTACCTTTAATATTTGTTTACACATTTATTTTTGTCTTTATTTCATGCAAAAATAAAGGAGCAAATTCAATCTAAAGTTCAACTCCCATAGACTTTCACATTTTTACTAGGCAAATCTCAAAAGCTTTGACCAAGGCTTAAGTATTAATAAGATGCATTTTTATGAAATAAAAAGTGGGAAAAAACACTTAGGTTGGCCAAGATTTAGTGTAATAGCCCTCATGTTGTTGATACTCTTTGATACTCTTATGTGTTGGTTTGATACTTGGTTTGTGATAGTGATTAGTTCATCGACTTGGTTGTGTATGGATTCATAGTTTGGTTGGTTTGCTGCACTTGACATTACTATGATGATTGATGATACATTATGTGGTGGTCATATTATATGGTTATGCTATGGTTTTCCTTAATAATATATGTGGTGATGTTGTGATTCTATGTTGCTATGGTTTCTGATGTGGTTGCTAGTGAGTATTGGTGAAAGGACGGAGTAGCATCACTCGCTTGTGAGCGCCCTGCTACCCCACGATTACCTTTCATGGTGTGTCTGCAATGGAGATTTACATGCTACTTGACATTTTTTTGTATGCAGGAATTGCAGGAACAAAGTCTCGATTCCACCTGCTTCGGCAAGTTAGGGTGAGCATTAAATTATCCCAACGAGTATGATGTTGAAAAAGAGAGTTGATAAGGAAGTGTCCCTGTCCCAAGTCTTTCACCTCGTTGTGAGTCTTTTAGTGTCATGGTCTTGACCTTGTCTTTGTCTCAGTATTGTTGTTGTTTATTTATTTTATTTGTGGATAGTTGGTATTAAATTTATCCTTATTTTATATGGGATTAATTAATGTTATCTTGTAGATATGATTAATTGTATGTAATTGTAATTTAGTTAAATGTTGGATTTAAAATATTGTAAATTAAAAGATATTTAATTAATTAAAAAGGATAGAGTAATTAATTTAAATAAATATAATGTTTGTGATAATTGTAGTTGTCTTTTTCAAAATATTAATATTAGAAAATTTAAGGATAATATCATGTGAGGATAAATGTGAAATTAATGAATTTTTAATTAAAATTTGTGAGATAAGTGTGAACTTTTAAAGCAATAAAAAGAACCAATGGATGGGTTGGATTTTTGAAAAAAAAGAAAAGAAAGATGCTTATTTATTTTTCCTTATTTTATTGGGAGAGGAGAGAAGTTTCTACACACACACAAAGGATGGTTTTTGATTTGGTTTGGAAAAGAAAAAGATAGGTTTTTGTGCTTCTCTGTTAAAATTGTTCTTGGAAGGAAAAACATAATACTGATCCAGAAGTTAGCTGAAAGAAGGAATTGGAGAAGGAACTGCAGAGGAAATTTGGTTTCGAAAGAGGAAGAAGGGTTGCAGTGTTTGGGTTTGACATCAAACGAAGGACTCCAGGTTCTTTTTGATTATCAATTCTTTTGATTTATAAATTCATTTTCTGTAAGGGAAACAAAAATCATGTCTGTCATATTCAAAAAAATAAATCAATATCTCTGTTTTGAAAAAAAGGTTTTGTTGTTGAAAGATTGCTTGTGTTAAACCCTTAAATCCTATGTAGAAAACTATTGAGAAACCTTCTGAATTTTCTTCAATAAATCTAGTTGTGAAATTCTTGTTTGAAATGAAAATCACTTTATTATGGGGTTGAAATAGTATGCCCAAATTTATTTTGTGCCTGGAGAATAAACTAGACTATTGATTCATTTTATTTATTTATTTTATTTTATTTACATTTGTGGGAATATATATATATATATATATATATGAAAAATTATATATATACATGTACATATGTTATATGTTGTCCTTTTAAAAATATATATATATTTATTCATTTTGAAATTTGTGTTCTGTTATTAAATATATATATATATATATAAAATAAAAAAATTTATATATTTTTATTTGGGATGGAGTGGTCGGCCGAAGCCGTACCACCCCACACCCTGTGGCGGGCTGTACGCATCCACCATAGGCTGCGCACAGTAGTCAAGGCTACTGGAAGCAACCGTGTGGGGGCTGCGGCCTCCCCACATGGAGGTACGTAGTACTCGGCTGTGTGGGGTTTCTAATTACTTTTTAAAAATTCTTTTTTTTTAATGTTGCTTTTTGATATATATATATTATAATGTATATGTATATATATATGTATATATATATGTATGTTTATAAATATATATATATATATATATATATATGTATATGTATATTGCTGTAAAAATACAGTGAGGTATATGGGTGTTTAAAAGTATGCTTTTTTTAATAGATGTTTTATTTATATATATACGTATATACATATATATGTATATATGCTTAAAATCATATATATATATATGGTTATATATGTGGAAATTACAAAATAAATTAGATAATGCTAAATTTGCAATTTGTTATAGTGTAATTGAGTAAATTAGAAATACACTTTGTGATTTAAATTAAATTGAATATTCTTGAGAAATTAAATTATTTATTTGGTGAAATTATTGTGTATTGAAATGTGTTATATGGTGTTGTTTAACGTAATTGTGTACTCTCGAGATTATTCGTTGAGTCAATTGTGGTTTTCTCTTTATTGGATTTATGTCATGTGGGAAAGCCCTTGAGTTAGTTTATCCTTCTATAGGAGCTTAAGTTGTTGGTTAGGGACTTCCAGGGGTGGGAAAATTGATGTTTATATTTGATCTTGTAAATTGATATTTGGCCCTATGTTTCGGCTATGGTTGTGATTTGAGTTTGCACATGGGTTGTACTATTTATGGATGTTGTTTCATATGATTTTGGCGAGATGGTTTTTCCTCGCAGATGTTCCATTTGTTGGTTCAATGTTCTTGTGGTAAAACTCCTTGGTGTTGGATTTTTTTTATGTTTGGGTTTCTAGGGAGAGTGGCTCTATGTGGGGGTCAGCACACAAAGGGGTTGTCAGGGTAACCCACATTAGAGTTTTGTAAAAGCACAAAGTTGTGTCACACTTTATAAAGGAAACGACCAACTGATCCAATTTTTAAACTTGAATCACTAAAAAGTGGCATATATGTTTTGAATTTTGAAATGATGTAAACTAGTGAAATATGTATTTTTTAGTATATTTTATGTTTGCATTTTTTTTAAAAATTAAAAAATTACTTTAAACTAGTTTTTAATAAATTAAAACTATAATTTAGTTGCTGATAAAATGCTGAAAAATGAAGTTGCATGGGACGTCAAACTTTTTATAGTAATTTTTTTTTTTTCTTTCAAATTTTGTGTGTATTTATAACTTGAAATTTTAGTGCATGGATATATTTTTTTCCCATTTTGATAAATATATATTTTAAAATAAATATTAAAATGTGCGTGAATCAAAAACAACTATTTTTTCTCGGACGTCAACTTTCATATTAAATATTTATCTAAAATGGAAACAAAATTATACCATCTTAAAATAGATTCTTTTATCTAGTGCATCATATTTTTTTCAATTTTTTTTTAATAAGTTTTAGTATTTTTCCTTGGCATAGTAATCAACCTAATATTTTGTCCTGAAAACCTACTTTTAGTAAAAATAAAATATAAAATATAAAATATAATTAAACTATTAAAATAAATATAGTTTTGAAAACTACACTTATGGATCTACAAAAGGGTATTTTTATATTTTTTAAAATATGTTGTTTACATTAGTAGGAGTTATTGAAACTTCAAGTTTTTCAAATAATTTTTTTTTTTGGTAAATTGGACTCAAAGTGGTGCTCCATACATTTTTAGCCAACAATTTTAGTTGAAAAAGTTGTGGAAGCATCTAACTTAGCTAGAATGAATCTTACTAGATCATATGTTTGACCAAAATTGATTTTTAGTTAGAAATACTTAATTTAGTTATGCTGATAAGTTGGCTGAAAGTGTGACACAACTTTGTGCTTTTACTTTAGTAATAAGTGATAACCTAAGTAATTAATTAGGGGGTGGGTAGTAAAACATTAATAAGATAATAATGGATTCCTTGTCCGCTTGTTAAGGCTTTCATAGACTAAAGGTGGGCCGAGAAGGTCGTGGTTGGCATGATCGTTGCCTCGTCTTCACGAGAGGTTAACGGTTCCACATGAGTTACCCTATGGAGCAGCGCCTTGAGATAGGCTGTCAGGATAACCATAGATGGAGGCAACACCTTGTGATAGGTTGTCTAGATAATCTATGTAAGGCCATGCAATGACACTCTCCTTTAGCATTCCTTTTGAGTTGTTTAATTGAAATCCTCTAGAAGTGGTCTATTGTTATGTTACTGGTGATTTATTGTTGTTATGTTATGTTATTTCTTTGTGTTCTCTTGCTTTTCGTGTCTAGAGTTTAGTCTTGTCCTACTGTTTGGATGTGCTTGGTCAGGGATCCTTCCTTATTTACTCCCAGCACAGGGGTGGTTGGGTGGAGCATGTTATGCACCCCGTTGAGTCCCCTTATGATGCAGTTGTACCATTCAGTGCAAAGTTTTGTTGATGCAATTTGATCTAGGATTCATTATTACCAGATGTATATTTGTACTCCAAATGTATTATATATATTGATGTATCATTCCCACATGAGTTGGGAAGACTTATGATGTAATTTTTTTATGTGGTCATTGAGATGTACTATTAGACTGATGTAATGTATTATCATACCATGTATATCATTCTTGAACTACCATTTATAAATACGGTTAATGTTATGTTGTATCTGTGGAAATATGTACTTAATATTTCCATGATTAATTTATTGTATTGGCATGTATGGTTTTATATGGATTATTCTTATCATTTTGGTTATCATGAATTAATGTTTTAAATGATGATATGTGAATGAATGGATACGTAATTGGTAATTTAATGTTTCGTCTGTTAACTTTGTTATGGGTTAGTTTGGTAATGTCACCTCATGTACCCCAAGGGACTTGTAGTGCAACTTGTAACATTGGTTATGTTGGAAAACTTAAAGTGCATTCCTTATGTTTAAAAAAAAAAATTGTTGCATTTTTAGTTGTTCCTTTGGGGTTTGCACAATAGGGCATTACAACTTGGTATCAGAGCCAAGGTTGCTAACACTGGCTTCTCTGGGTAGTTTGTGTCCATTAGGCAACCTTTGTGTTAACTCTTGATCTTACATAACCCTAATTGTTGTGTAGGATCATGCCTCGAGGTAGAGGTCGTGGTTTAGGAAGAGGTTGGGGTGGTTTTCGTGGAGCCAACCGCCAAAGTCCATCACCACTGAGTTCCCACAGTTCAGAGCATGAAGAACGACAGAGTCCTCAAAACAATTCGTTAGGTGGTGGTCAAAACCCGAAACAACTTGGTTTAGATGGATAGTTGCAGCGCCTTCTAGGGGAGATTCTTGATCTGTTGGGACCCAGGCTGGAGGAGGAACAATGGGTCGAGAGAGAAAGAGAAAGGTCACTGAGGTGGAGGGAAGTAACGACAGATCTGGATGCAGTGCTAGGTGGTCATATGAGAGACTTGATGAGAGCACACACGCCTACATTTGATGGTTCTGGAGGAGGTCTGGAAGCAGAAACATGGTTAATCGATTTGGATTGATGCTTCGCGATGCACCCCTATGGTAGCAATACTAAAGCTCGATGTACAGTCATGCATCTACGAGGCTTCACATCCACTTGGTGGCGTCTGGAAGAGCAAAAGTTACATCTGGATATCAGCATGGTCACATGGGAGCTATTTTTGGACAGGTTCAGGGCTCGCTTCCTTTCAGATCATTGGAGGCAATGCAGGGTAGATGAGTTTCATGACCTTAAGTAGATGTCGATGTCCATTGAACAATATGAGTAGCAATTCTATGAATTGAAGCAATATGCAGGAATTAGTCATGATGAGGGAATGTTGGTTCAACATTTCGTTTCGGGCTTAAACGCCCGAATCAGTGGTGGAGTCAGAGTCTTCGAGCCGAAGACAATGGAGGTAGTGGTTGAGAAGGCCCGTCTAGTAGAAGAAAATTTGGCAATGGCATTGGGAGGACACACTGGAGTTCAGATCGACAGTGCCCCAGCATCAGGTTTTGGTTCTAGAGGTGGTCAGCCTCAAGCTATAGGGTCCTCCAAGAATTTTTAGGCACCCTCTAAGGGTGGTCCACAGTAGCAACAACAGTCATAGCCCAAATAGGACAAATCACAATCTCAGCAGGGAGACAAATCTCAGAACAAGAACCGAAGCTGGCAGCGTAATAGAGCAGATCGTTTTGTGTAGCCTGCACAAAGCACACAGTCGACACCTTCACAAGGAAATTTTCAGTAGTCGAGTGCACCATCTAGTGTCAGAGGATTTGGGCGAGGCATAGGCTATTTCTCATGTGGGCAATAGGGACATATTTCCAGATAGTGTCCACAAAGGAGTACTTCAAGTTTTAGCTAGAAACCAGCTGCTTCTGAGCCGACAGTGGGTGATGCAGGTAGAGCACATCGGGTGTTTGTGGTAGTGGAAAATCGTCAAGAAAAATATCAAGGCACTGTGATCAAGACATCAAATGTGTTGAATGACACTAGTATTTCCATACTCTTTGATTCTGGTGCATCTGACTCTTTTATATCTCCTTCAGTAGTAGAGCGATGTAGATTGGTGGCATATAGGCAAGGAATAAAATGATAGGTTGAATTGGCCTCAAGGTCAAAGGTTGTAGTAGAGAAGCTTGTTCAGGGTTGTAGTCTGCATATAGGGGCATTGACAACTAAGGTGGACCTTTGGATCTTACCACTTGGCTCGTATGATGTCATCTTGGGAATGGATTGGTTGAGTGCACACTATGCCATGATAAACTGTCGTCATAAAGAAATGCGGTGCGTCAATGATTCTAGAAAGGAGGTGGAGATTGTGGGTATTCAGAGGCCCATTTCATTGCGAATGATCTCTGCCATGCAACTAAAATGGCATTTTCGACAGGGTTGTCAGCGTTTTGCAATAACAGTGAGTGATCTTGAGACAGAGGATAGTCAAGGGGTGTCATTGGATGATTAATCACTCCTTAAGGGGTTTTCTGATATTTTTCTGAGTGAGATACCAGGTATGCCACCAAAGCGGGATATAGATTTCAGGATTGATATGGTACCTGGAGCTGAGCCTATATCTCTGGCTCCGTACCAGATGACAAGGCAGGAGCCTCAAGAACTCCGTCTACAATTGGAAGAGTTGTTGGCTAAGGGGTTTATTTGCCCAAGTGTTTCCCCTTGGGGAGCACCCATAATTTTTGTAAAGAAGAAGGATGGTTCTCTTCGTCTGTGTATTGATTACAGGCAATTGAACAAAGTAACGGTGAAGAACCAATATCCCCTGCCTAGAATTGATGATCTTTTCGATCAAATAAAAGGAGCAAAGATATTTTCTAAGATTGATCTCAAATCAGGGTATCATTAATTGCGGATTGCGGAACTAGATATTCATAAAACAACATTTCGCACTCGATATAGACATTACGAGTTCATTGTGATGTCGTTCGGGTTGACAAATGCACCTTCAATCTTCATGAGCTTAATGAATGGGGTGTTCCGAACGTATTTGGATAGATTCGTCCTTGTGTTTCTCGATGATATTTTGATTTACTCTAGGTCTATGGAGGAGCCTGAGGAACATCTAAGATAGGTGCTACAATGCTTAAGGGACAATCATTTGTATGCCAACCTAGCAAAGTGTGAATTCTATAAGACTGAAGTTCAATATTTGGGTCATGTCATTTCAGGTGAGGGAATTTTTGTTGATCCTGCAAAGATTCAAGCCATTATGGATTGGCCCGTACCCACAAATGTCTCAGAAATTCACAGTTTCATGGGACTAGCAGGCTATTATTGGCGGTTCATCCAAGGCTTTTCTAGGATTGTGCATCCCATTACCTCTCTCTAGAGGAAGGGGAAGAAACTTCTTTGGTCATATCAATGTCAGTTAGCATTCCCAGACTCTTAAGGAAAAGCTGACCAGTGCACCAATTTTGGCAGTACCAGATCCTATGGGGGAATTTGTAGTATGTACAGATGCTTCATTGGAAGGTTTAGGGGTCGTTTTGATGCAAGAAGGGTGAGGGGTTGTGTATGAATCCCGTAAAATTAAGGATCGTGAATTGAACTACCCCACACATGATCTTGAGTTAGCTGTTGTGGTTCATGCTCTGGTAAGATGGAGACATTTCCTTTTAGGGCATCGATTCGAGGTGCATACGAATCATCGCAGTCTGCAATACATCTTCACGCAGCCAAACCTAAATGCAAGACAAAGAAGGTGGATGAAATTCTTGTGCAAATATGATTTTGAAGTAAAGCATATCCAAGGCAAAGAGAATGTGGTGGCAGATTCTTTGAGCTAGCGTAGACATGAGATTTTTGCAGTGGCTCTCAAGGTTGATTTGAGGAGTTAGATCCTCACCGCTCTCTCCTCAAACAATTGGTATCAAGAGGTGAAATCTAAAATTGAGTCAGGTAGAAATCTAGAAGGAAAATTTGTTGGATACTCACTGAATTCTGATGGTGTGTTGCGCTATGTGGGTTGAATGTATGTACCTCCTGTAGAGGGTCTTCGCACCCTAATCTTGACTAAAGCCCTTCGGGTACCTTATTCGACACATCTTGGAGTTAAGAAAATGTATGCGGATTTCCGCTCACTATATTTTTGGGCGGGATTGAAGCGTGATATCACTGATTTTGTGGCTAGATGTCTAGAATGTCAAAGGGTTAAGGTTGAGCATTATCATCCAGTAGGTTTGTTGCAACCTCATCTTGTTCTAGAATGGAAGTGGGACATTATCTCTATGGATTTCATTGTCGGCTTGCCTATGTCTTCCAGGTGGCACAACACTATCATGGTCACTGTGGACATATTGACCAAGGTAGCCCATTTCTCTCCTATCCGATCTTCCTATACTGCTTCTTTGGTGGGCAAGGTGTTCATGGAAGACATTGTTCGATTGCATGGGATACCATGAAGAATCATTTCTGACAGAGATCCAGTATTCACATCTACGCTATGGACATCTTTGCAGCGGTTCTTAGGGACTCAATTGAAGTTTAGTTCTACCTACCATCCAAAGATAGATGGTCAGACTGAGAGTCAATCAGGTGCTCAAGGATATGCTCTGCATGTATGTCATGGACCGACAATCACGTTGGGAAGATTATCTACACTTGGTCGAGTTTTCCTACAACAATGGTTACCATAGTTCAATCGGCATGGCTCCTTTTCAGGCTTTATACGGTCATCCTTT
Organism: Sequoia sempervirens; assembly: GCA_007258455.2. Taxonomy (NCBI): domain Eukaryota; kingdom Viridiplantae; phylum Streptophyta; class Pinopsida; order Cupressales; family Cupressaceae; genus Sequoia; species Sequoia sempervirens. Next base: position 60,252,501 of record VDFB02270651.1, on the reverse strand, counting down.
CGTACCCCTTTGAGCTGGGACCGGTTAGAGGACAGGGTTCTCCTTGGACCCGAAATGCTTCGAGATATGGAGCAACAGGTAGCTTGCATCCGAGAGCATCTTGTAGCAGCTCAAGATAAGTAGAAGAAGTATGTTGATGCACATAGAGTTGATCGGCAATTTGTAGTTGGTGATCGGGTGTTTCTTTGAGTAAGTCCGTGGAAGAGCCCTATTCATTATGGAAAGGGTTCTAAGCTTGCACCCCACTTTGTAGGGTTGTTTGAGGTGTTAGAAAGAATTGGTCCAGTCGCCTACCGCCTAGCCTTGCCACCCAATCTGTCACGGATTCATGATGTTTTTCATGTTTCAGTCCTTAGACCATATTATCCTAATGTTACTCATGTACTTGATTGGAATTCTCTACGGGTCGAGGACGGGCAACTAGCTCTTGAGCCTGTGGCCGTGCTACAACATTGAAGACTCACCCTTAGGGGCAAAGATATTGAACAAGTGTGGGTTCAGTGGGACCCGAATGACGAGACTTCGGCGACATAGGAGGATGCATCCCATATTAGAGAGGCTTACCCATATTTATTTACTGGCTTCCAGGAGTAAGCCATGTTCTAGGGGGGAGGATGTAATACCCCTCATGTTGTTGATACTCTTTGATACTCTTTGATACTCTTTGATACTCTTATGTGTTGGTTTGATACTTGGTTTGTGATGGTGAATAGTTCACCGACTTGGTTGTGTGTGGATTCATAGTTTGGTTGGTTTGCTGCACTTGACATTACTATGATGATTGATGATACATTATGTGGTGGTTATATTATATGGTTATGCTATGGTTTTCCTTAATAATATATGTGGTGATGTTGTGATTCTATGCTGCTATGGTTTCTGATGTGGTTGCTGGTGAGTCTTGGTGAAAGGACAGAGTAGCATCACTCGCTTATGAGCGCCCTACTACCCCGCGATTACCTTTCATGGTGTGTCTGCAATGGAGATTTACATGCTACTTGACGTTTGTTTGTATGCAGGAATTGTAGGAACAAAGTCTCGATACCACCTGCTTTGGCAGGACAGGGCGAGCATTAAATTATCCCAACGGGTATGATGTTGAAAATGGGAGTTGATAAGGAAGTGTCCCCATCCCAAGTCCATCATCTCGTTGTGAGTCTTTCAATGTCGTGGTCTTGACCTTGTCTTTTTCTCAGTATTGTTGTTTTTTATTTATTTTATTTGTGGATAGTTGGTATTTAACTTATCCTTATTTTATATGGGATTAATTAATGTTATCTTGTAGATATGATTAATTGTATGTAATTGTAGTTTAGTTAAATGTTGGATTTAAAATATTGTAAATTAAAAGATATTTAATTAATTAAAAAGGATAGAGTAATTAATTTAAATAAATATAATGTTTGTGATAATTGTAATTGTCTTTTTCAAAATATTAATATTAGAAAATTTAAGGGTAATATCATGTGAGGATAAATGTGAAATTAATGAATTTTTAATTAAAATTTGTGAGATAAGTGTGAGCTTTTAAAGCAATAAAAAGAACCAATGGATGGGTTGGATTTTTGAAAAAAAGAAGAGATCTTTATTTATTTTTCCTTATTTTGTTGGGAGGAGAGAAGTTTCTACACACACACAGAGGATGGTTTTTGATTTGGTCTGGAAAAGAAAAAGATAGGTTTTTGTGCTTCTCTGTTAAAATTGTTCTTGGAAGGAAAAATATAATATTGATCCAAAAGTTAGCTGAAAGAAGGAATTGGAGAAGGAATTGCAGAGGAAATTTGGTTTCAAAAGAGGAAGAAGGGCTGCAGTGTTTGGGTTCGGCATCAAATGAAGGACTCCAGGTTCTTTTTTATTATCAATTCTTTTGATTTATAAATTCATTGTCTGTAAGGGAAACAAAAATCATGTCTTTCATATTCAAAAAAAAAAAATCAATATCTCTGTTTTGAAAAAAAGGTTTTTTTGTTGAAAGATTGCTTGTGTTAAACCCTTAAATCCTCTGTAGAAAACTATTGAGAAACCTTCTGAATTTTCTTCAATAAATCTAGTTGTGAAATTCTTGTTTGAAATGAAAATCACTTTATTATGGGGCTGAAATAGTATGCCCAAATTTATTTTGTGCTTGGAGAATAAACTAGACTATTGATTCATTTTATTTACATTTGTGGGCAAACATATATATATACCTATATATATATATGTTATATGTTGTCCTTTTAAATATATATATATTTATTCATTTTGAAATTCATGTTCTTTTGTTAAATATAAATATATATAAATATATATATTCGTACACGTTTCCGAGTTTTGGTTCGACATTTTTGAATGGAATAGAATATAAATTAAAAATATATATAAAAATAAAATTTATATTTTTTTTGTATTTGGGATGGAGTGGTCGGCTAAGCCATACCACCCCACACCCTGTGGCAGGCTGTGCGCAACCACCACAGGCTGCACATAGCAACCAAGGTTGCTTGACGCAACCGTGTGGGGGCTGCAGCCTCCCCACAGGGAGGTACGTAGTACCCGGTTGCGTGGGGTTTCGAATTACTTTTTAAAAATTTGTTTTATTTTTTATGTTGCTTTTTGATATATATATATATATATACTGCTGTAAAATATAGTGAGGTATATGGGTGATTTTATAATATGTTTTAAAAGTATGATTTTTTTAATAGATGTTTTATTTATATATATACGTATATATGTATATATGCTTAAAAGAATATATATATATATATATATGTGGAAATTATGGAATATATTAGATAATGCTAAATTTGCAATGTTATAGTGTAATTGAGTAAATTAGAAATAAACTTTGTGATTTAAATTAAATTGAATATTCTTGAGAAATTAAACTTTGTTGTTTAATGTAATTGTGTACTCTCGAGATTATTCATTGAGTCAATTGTGGTTTTCTCTTTATTGGATTTATGTCATGTGGGAAAGCCCTTGGGTTAGTTTATCCTTCTATAGGAGCTTAAGTTGTTGGTTAGGGACTTCCAAAGGTGGGAAAATTGATGTTTATATTTGATCTTGTAAATTGATATTTGGCCCTATGTTTCGGCTATGGTTTTGATTTGAGTTTACACATGGGTTGTACCGTTTATGGATGTTGTTTCATATGATTTTGGCTAGATGGTTTTGCCTCGCGGATGTTCCATTTGTTGGTTCAGTGTTCTTGTGGTAAAACTCCTTGGTGTTGGATTTTTTTTATGTTTGGGTTTCTAGGAAGAGTGGCTCTACATGGGGGCTGGCGTACAAAGGGGTTGTCAGGGTAACCCACGTTAGAGTTAGAGTAATAAGTGATAACCTAAGTAATTAATTAGGGGGTGGGTAGTAAAAAATTAATACGATAATTATGGATGCCTCGTTTGCCTGTTAAGGCTTTCGTAGACTAAAGGTGGGTCGAGAAGGCTATGGTTGGCATGATCGTTGCCTCGTCTTCATGAGAGGTTAATGATTCTACATGAGTTACCCTATGGAGTGGCGCCTTGAGATAGGCTGTCAGGATAACCATAGATGGAGGCGACACCTTGTGATAGGTTGTTTGGATAATCCATGTAAGTCCATGCGATGACACTCTCCTCTAGCATTCCTTTTAAGTTGTTTAATTGAAATCCTCTGGAAGTGGTCTATTGTTATGTTATTGGTGATTTATTGTTGTTATGTTATGTTATTTCTTTGTGTTCTCTTGCTTTTCGTGTCTAGAGTTTAGTCTTGTCCTATTGTTTGGATGTGCTTGGTTGGGGATCCTTCCTTATTTACTCCCAGCACGGGGGTGGTTGGGTGGAATGTGCTACACACCCCGTTGGGTCCCCTTATGACACAGTTGTACCATTCAGTGTAGAGTTTTGCTGTTGCAGTTTGATCCATGATTCATTATTACCAGATGTATATTTGTACTCCAGATGTATTATATATATTGATGTATCATTCCTACGTGAGTTGGGAAGACTTATGATGCAATTTTTTTATGTGGCCATTGAGATGTACTATCAGACTGATGTAATGTATTATCATACCATATATATCATTCTTGAACTACCATTTGTAAATACGGTTAATGTTATGTTGTATCTACGGAAATATGTACTTAATATTTCCATGATTAATTTATTGTATTGGCATGTATGGTTTTATATGGATTATTCTTATCATTTTGGTTATCATGAATGAATGTTTTAAATGATGATATGTGAATGAATGGACATGTAATTGGTAATTTAATTTTTTGTCTATTAACTTTGTTATGGGTTAGTTTGGTAATGTCACCTCGTGTACCCCAAGGGACTTGTTGTGCAACTTGTAACATTGGTTATGTTGGAAAACTTAAAGTGCATTCGTTATGTTTAAATTTTTTTATTTTTTTGCATTTTTAGTTCTTCCTTTGGGGTTTGCATGACGGGGCATTACATTTAGGGCTTCATCAAGAAACCCTAAAGAATCCTCTTTCTTTATCCATGGGCTCACTTTGCTTGAATTTCATTGGTAGTGTTCTCCTGTTGTTGCATCACCAAGGTTTTGAAGCAACCGTGACTTCTTTTCTGCAGATTGAATCTCTCTCCTTGCTAGTAGGCTGCTCTTTTGGAATGAAAATGCTAAGATCTTTCTTTATATATGGTTTCTCTATCTCTTTGATGTTATGTTCTCAGTGATTTTTTTGGAAAGAAAATGATAAAACAAACCCTATTCTCTGCATTTTTTGGTTTGGAGTTTCACCTTGCTTATAGAGTTTGAAGCTTCTGAGTAACTTCAAGATTTCTACTATTCTCATGACTCCAGAAAATATAAGATGGATGTGTTGTTGTTGTGCCCATTCACTATGTTTCCTTATTGCCTTGACCATCGCTGTTAAAACTTGCTTGAAGTTATTATCCTTTTTTAAATTTTGCTACCCTTGGTCTTTCTCTATGTATTGATTGAATGAACCTTTCTATCATCTCCTCTTTAAGGAATCGGTTGTGCATCTTTACTATGAGATTTGGGCGACTAGCACAATGAAGCCAAGTCTGTATTAACATCCACTATGCAAGGTCACAAAGGTTGATACAATTTTTTTTAGGTAGAATAGCTGGTAATAAAACTTTCATATCTATTGTAAATATAAGAACCCTCAATCTGGTAAACAATATACTCTTCATTCCCCTTTAGGCCTCATTATTATTATAAACTGTGGCAACACTATAGGTGATTAAAAAATCATTTCTAAGTTGCAGAAATAGCCTCCAAAATACACAATGTTTAGACCTGGGGTTTTCCTCTAAATGAGTTGATTTCCTTGCTACTGTCACTTGATTCTACTCTTTATGATTTGATGACTATCCACCTTTATATTCAAAGTACCTACTAGTTGCTTCCTTTTTATCTCTTTTGCATGTGGCACTTGATGTGCTCATCCTAACCATCATATTCCTTGAAATGAGGCATAAAGGATTGTCATACTTTAATTTTTGTCATAAATTTATCATGGTTGCACTTGTAGCATCTATATTTGATCATGTTGTTGCCCCTCTATGACCTTATGAGCATTAAGACCGTCCCCACATGCATTTTATGGTACTGTCTTCACTTTGGCACCCTTTGACTACACTATTTCTTGATAGTTTGTCTCTTATTGACTCAAAGGGTGGTATCCACTTATCATTCTTTTCTCTACCCCTCAACAGGTTCATGGTGAATGCTCATTTCTAAGTACACATTTACTGTCAAAAGACTCAGCTCATGATCATATTGATGTATGCCATATTTGATCAATGCATTTAATACACTTAACATTTGAAGAAGTATATTCACCCTCTCAAACAAATGAAACTCTGTATTTTAGTTGTGTCCAAAGCTGACTTCCCTCTCATGCATTTAATATTGTCAGAAACTAAATACGAGACTATGATTTCTTTTGATGAACTTTTATAGTTTCAAACTATGCTTTCCACTATATTTGAGTTTGCTCTTTGATTTTGACCTTGACTTATGCAATTGATGTATTTGATATCCATAGAGTATACTCATAACCACTATTCTTGTACATTGAATATTTCCCTTTGCATCATTGTTAATGGTATCTTGCCTTCCCCTATGGCATGATGACCATCCATTCAAACCTTTAAACTATGAGCCTTTCTGCTTTTGTACATCATGCCCACTAAGGACTGTCTTGACATGTTGATTAGGTTTCTTTACTTTATCATGAGTTTCAATGTCCTTTCATATTGCCATTTGTCCTCCATTTGATCTTGAGGTGGCCTTGTACTTGATATCCTATAACTGATTTGAATGAAAAGATCATACCTGTGCTTACACATTCAACAAACAAGTTAAGAAAACTAAGAAGCTCGAAGCTTCTTATGATGATATAATATTTTTACTCTTCTTGGAGCTTCATGATGGATGTAAATTTGATCTTGAGACATTTGTAACTCTCTGATTTGATGTATAATAAGAGATAGGTTGTATTTTTGTTGGTTTTAACATATAAGAGACCTGGAATCCTGAGCTCTAACATCACTTTTCTAACTCTTGTAGATACTCTTTAAGCAACCAACAAAGTAACTGAAGACACAACTGATCAACAATGGGGTTCGTCATTGAGGCAATGCAATACCCCTTCTCTCTTATGTGTCTTTTAATTTTAGATATACATTTTATCTTTTATTGTATATCATTCAATTACTCCCACGGCTTGTGTGGGAAACTTATTAACATCTCTTTTTAAATATAAATGATTATTTCATGCAATGACTTGTGTAAAATCTCTCTTTCTTGTAAATCAATTGCATAATATGAACTGAACATTATTGCATTTCATGGTATTATTTTGTATGATTATGAAAACCTTAGCAAAAAAAATGTGTACCTTTCTCTTTCTTTAAAGTAAAACATCAAT
>VDFB02270651.1:60071031-60245503 GCA_007258455.2 Sequoia sempervirens | reverse complement strand
TCTCCTTTTTTATGCCCTATGTGGCTCCAAGCCATTTCATGCAACACTAATATAGTGCCTTTGCCTCATCTACACATCCTTCAACATCCTTCAATAATCCAGAGAAATTTTTATGTGTAGAGGCACATTTCATAGTCATTTCCATCATCCTCTTATCACTCATTCTTTTCTCTATTTCTTTCTCTTGTTTTTTCAATCCAGATGCATAAACCTTAAAAGAATCAATCAATAGTTTGAGATTCTCCATACCAGATAAGGAAGTGTCAACATTCACACTTGGTATGGTCTCCTGTAGTACTTTAACTACTTCCATTAATTCTCTACTCTTTGGTGTGGTTCAATTATTTCTTTCCTTATGGATGCATGAAACATGTCTCCTAGTTGAAGATTGTAGATGGGAGATATATTCTCCAAATCAACATTCCCTTGATGTATTGGTAGTTGTAGCAGTTGTGAGGACACAACTAGTTGGAACTTCGGCTACACACTTAGTATATTCTTTAGAGAATCTCCAGAGGAGCCAGAAGATTCATTGGGAACCTTTGTTATCTCTACAACCTTCTTGGAGTCAACTGGTTTATCTTTTTCTATATCTCCAAATGCATCCTTGTTCTTATCTTCACCTTCCTCTTCATGCTCTTATTCTTTCTCTTCATTAACATTTTATTCTTCATTATAATCTTTTTTTGCAATCTCTTCCTCTACAATGTTTTTAGTATTGGCTAGAGGATTTTCTTCTTGAATTGGAGGAGTGATAGTTCTTTCCTTTGTAATGTCTTCTTTGATCATTGCTTCTTCCATGTTTGTTCTTGTCATGTCCTCCACTTCTAAAGGAGTGTTGTCCTTTGTAGTATCTTCATTTAAGCCATGCTCATGTTGGGCATCATCTATCTATACTTCTTCTACATTTTATCTCAGAGCATTGGTTTCAACATTCACTTCTTCCTCAACTACTAGAATCAATCCTAGATTTTGTGGAATTTCATATGCTTTATCTTTTCTTTTCTTCTAGATTCTTTCAAGGTCATCTTTGTATTTTCCCATAAGGGTAGTTACCCTATGCTTCATCCATAGCTCCTTATGGTATACATCAGCCAATGTAGCTTTGTCTTCTTCAGAAAGTGGAGCACCAATTTTTTTCAAGGCTTCATCTCTTAGCCCAACTTCTACATCAACTGCCTCTTTTCTCCTTTCCAACAAAATGTTCTAGAAATCATTAGGAATTTCCTTGATATTTTGCATATCAAGTTCTAGGAAAACAATATATTTAACTATGGCCTTAATGATGGTGGCCTTATCCACATCATCTACATCTTTATATAGAGCTGCGGTCTCCTTCAAAATTTCATTTTACAAAATTTTGTTGAACAATGTCTCAAGTTTCATGGGGGAATGAGGCCTTACTAGTTCAACTTGTCCTTTTTCTAGAGTCTTCTTTTTCTCTTTTCCTTTATTTTTCTCTGATGAACCATTCTTTGTAGCTTTCTTCCACATATGCATAACAAAATTTTGATTTTCTTGCTCAATCTCTTCTTCACTCTTAGTATCAACAATGTCAAATCTCTTTCTTTTTGCACTAGCTTCTATTGGACTCAAGGAGCATCGAGAGGGGGGGTGCACTAGTGTTCAACAAATTAGACTTTCAATTCAAATCCATTTTCAGCACATAAATGGAAATAAAGATACAAGCACATGAACAAGATGATCAAAACACCATAACACCAATATTTTTACGTGGAAACCTTGTTAGGGGAAAAACCACGGTGGAGATTAATCCACAATTTATACTCTATTAAAAGTATGAATAAAAGGGAATGCACTTGCATTCATGCACACTACCTAGAGCTCACTACTCAAAATAAGGAAGGCTCACTGCCTTACAAATTTTTTTTGATTACAACAAAATTTGAACTGAGAAGATAACATCTACAAATGCCTAGATTTAGTTTTGGTGAAGCACATAAAATAGATTTTGAACATTCTATCTGATCTTGCAACTCGCTCTACTTTGCTCTGCCTTAATTCACAATAATCTTCTTCTTCTCAAGAAAAAAATACTCAATTGATATTCTTATGTTTGATCATACATTTTTTCTTCTCTTTTCACACATTCACACCTCACCACTTCGTCTTCTTTTCAAAAATGAATTATTGATCTCATATATATATCCGCTAGCAAAGATTTTAATCACTTAAATCGACTTCAACAAAACATGAAATATTCTCCAACAGTCGGCTCAAATCACAAGTTATATTTAATGCACACCCACAAAGGTTGGCTAAGACATAGCTGGGACCCAAAACAATATTCTCAAACTTAGAATAAATTAAAAAACTATTCCTTATACATCTGTGACATGCTACATTCATTGAGTCGGCCACAATGAGCAAATAAATAGAAAATTGTTCTATCGAATCTCCTAACTCGTACACCGATTGCTGCAATGCCACAAAACTTACCAATAAGGTAATATACATGCTTAAAAAAATTTCCTGGGGATCCACAACACAAAATTATGATCTGATCAAGCATATAGATTGACTAACTGACCAGATACCTTGTTCTTTATGCTTTCTGTCGGTAACACACTGTCTTCTACATTTCCTACCGGTATAAGTAGATTCTGATTTATAGACCAAGTTAATGAATTTAGTTTCCATCAATGACAACACTAGAAGCCATAAACAATCTCCCCAAGCCATATTCCAAAAATATTCCCCTTTGGCATTGATGGCAACACTTAGTGAAAAATGATTGTCGGAACCGAAACTCAAAATTTCAAAACACAACAAAACACTGCTCCCCTGAGAATGTCAAGACATTTTTCATTTCTCTCCTCCCCCTTTGAAATAAATGAAATTACTTTATTGCTTACTCTCCTTTTGCTCAAAATTTCAAAACACAACAAAACACTGCTGCAAGACATTTTTCATCTCAAATAAATGAAATTACTTTATTGCTTACTCTCCTTTTGCTAAAATTGTGCACTCTCTCACCCTTTATTGAAGCAAAAATTGATCAAAATTTGAGAAATTACAACTACTGCACAAATCAAAAAAATATTTTATACTTATCCTTTATCTATGGAAGAAATTTCTTCCAAGCATCTACTGCAATCCCAATAATTATTAACAAACTGTTATTTTCTAATGTTTGGTTGATGATATGGATAAGGGATTCTGGAATTGTAATTGCTTCTTCCAACTTCTCTCCTCTCTTCAGAATCTCAATTTGCTGCTCCCTTCTACATTCAGTTAGATCCTTCACTTTCCAGAAATTTTCCATAAGAGTGTTTCTAGCAAAGTGAACCTTTACCTACTCATCTTGCAACTCATGAAACATATTTTAATCCTGACCAATTCTAATAAACTCACTCTCAATTTTCTCTAGCTTGTCCTTGTATTTACCAACCACATGAGGCCACCAAAGATAATAATTGTAGACCTTATTTTCTGAGTCAATGTATTACCTTAACACATTCATTTTCTTTTTTAGTTTGGTGAGAGATAGCCTAGACTGCTCCTTCAGATGTAGAATTACTTCTTCCTCTTTCCTGTCCTGAGGCACAGAGGCCATAGCCTCCCTGATACATTTAATCAATTCTTTTGAAAGTACATTCTACAAACTTTCCAATTCAATGTTGTTGTGCATAAAGTATCTTCCTAGAGTGTTCTCAATGATGCCATGTTCATATGATGTCCCATTTAACCATATGTCAGCAATCTTTTGCATTCCATCTTCCTCCTGAACAATTTGCAGTATCTTTGTTTTGAATAAAGCACCTTTTTCATCGCTTTCTTCTACTATCATCACATCCGGTTCAACTAGTTTTGGTTCATCTCTTGGAGTGTAATCATTAGAATCTTCATATGGTAAATCCACAATTACTTGTTCTTTTCCTTTTTCTTTAGTTCTTGGAAATTTGTGTGTTGGAGGAATGTCATCTGGAAACTCTAGAGCCCTTTTCTGCTTCTTCTCCACCTTACCGGAATAGAGATGCCAACTATTCCAAACTTTCCCAACAACTCTCTAAAGAAATTTTCATGAAATTTCTCACAATTTTCCAAGGTATTGAAATGTTTAAAATTTTGCTTACAAATAGGTTCATTTTCTTTCCATACCACATTATCATTTTGAGGCAAGCAATTTAGAAAATACATCATAATGCATATAACTACGGTACCAAACCTGAAGGGGTAATTTGTATCCTTCATCAATTGCCTATTTTCCATTAATTGATCCGTTAACAATCCACATAGATCAAAATCTTCATCTTCCATTATCATTTTGTGTGAAATGTAAACTGTGAATACTGAGGATGATCCTTCCCTATTTTTGAAGAAAATTTTATATGAAATTTCATGTGCAATGTACCTCATTGTTGGATCTTTGATTGTTGAAATTAACAGAGCTCTTTGATCTCCTTTTACTTCAGGTAGGGTTTCAACCACTTGATCTAAATTGACTTCTTGTTCAAAACATCTCCAATATTGCATAATCTTGTTAGATTTCCAATCACCTCTTTTGAAATTTGATAGGGTTTATCCAAAGTAAGGATATCATCATCCCATTTATTCAAGATAAACCTGACCACTTCCGCATTGATGAAATAAGGAAACTCAATCCAGATGTCCAAATTCTTATGTTTCGCACCTTCAAGCCACTTCAATTCACCGGCTAGCAACAAATTTCTTACATCCCTGATCTTCCTACTACTATATTCATCGAAAGTCATTGTTCCTTTGATTTTATTCATTTTACTTTCCGTACCAAACAAGGTTTTCTACCGAGCACAAAAATTCAAAATTCTACAAGCAAATACCTGATGAATTCACTGTCGAATTTGCTTTACTCCTTTGAAATTTCATTACAGAGGCCTCCTTCTATTATTCTTCAATGCAAGGTGACAAATGAGGGTTCCAAATACCCTTTTATGTCTTGGTGTATGTAACCTTTTTAGCTACATTAAATACTTTTCCCTAGGAGTTTTGGTAACTCTGTTTTCTCAAACAACAAAAGAAAAATTTGTTTGTGTACCTTCTACTTCTCATGTTCCTACATAAATGATCACTAATGCATTTTCAAACTTCTATCAGAGCTACTGACAATTTTATGCATTTCGGTGCTAGCTATCAATAGGGGGCCAAAGGATTTTCCTTGAAAAACTCCACCTAGGCCAATGGCCTGAGATCAATTTCTAGAGGAATTACCGGAGGCTGCTTCTGGTACGGGATTATTTCCTTCATCAGATCCACTCTTCTTTACCCACGTTTTCTTCATCTACTCTCTTATCTCTTCCACAGTCACTTTTCCTTTTCCTTTTTCATCTTTTTGCAAAATTCTTCCTCTATATACCAGACCTCTTATGTCCATATTTATGTTCCTGCAGAATCTTGCAATGTGACCAAATCTGTTGCAACTATAACACACCAGATTTCTCTGTCTAGACCACTCATTCCACTAATTTCCTCCCAATCTGCATTGATTAGCAACATTCCCAAATCTTCCACAAGTATGGCATTTAACATTTCTTAAACTGAAATACATACTTTTGCATTCAATAGACTTGTGACCAAGCTTTTTGAAATTAAAGCACTGACTGGGAAATGATGGATTGCTTGAATTTATTTTACTTCTACACTGAGAAGCCATATGACCAAATTTATTACAATAAAATTAGTAACCATTAAACTTATGAGCATCAGGTTGTCTTACCGGATACCTTCTTCCTTTGTTCATCTAATTTCTTTGTCTAGAATCCTTATGTTCAAATTCAGAGCTTTCTTCCTTCTCATATCCAAGACCTCACTTATCATTTGCATCCTTCTATCCTTTAGTCAACTCATCAAGCTTAGCAGATCTGATCCTAAACTTCTCCTTGTACTCATTTGTAGTAGTGAGTTCATCACTGAGAATAACTATCTATCTTTCAAGTTCTTGTTGATTGTTTTTGGATTGTTTCAATTCAATCTCTAGCTGAATGAATCCATTATTTACTTCGTTGCATTCTTCAAATTTTTATTTTAAGGATTGGGCCAGATTCTCCTCATTCTTCTTCCTTTCTTCAATCTCCTTAGTTAGCATTATTTCTAGCAATTTTTTCACATTCTTCAATTATCTCTTTTAGGGTCAGTTTTAGGTGAACATCTTCCAAGTTTTTATTTTCTTTTTGCTTCAGCTGATCACAAAGTTCCTTCCTCTTTTCTCTTGACTCGTTGATTTTATCCTTCAATGATTGAATGAATTTCTTAGCATCCACAAGATTTACTTTTAATTCCATGACTTCTGCTTTAGACTGATCAAGATCATCAAGTGCCACCATAAGCTACTGTTGAAGACCACCAAAGTCCATTGTATTCCAAGATCTGCCTCAAGTTGTTAAACTTCTATAGAGGAACTGTGCTCTAATACTAATTGTTGGAATCAAGGAACACTAAGAGGGGGGCTGAATCAGTGTTCAACAAATTAGACTTTCAATTCAGATCTTAAACCATTTTCAGCACATAAATAGAAATAAAGATGCAAGCACATGAACAAGATGATCAAAACACCATAACACCAATATTTTTACTTGGAAACCCTGTTAGGGGAAAAACCACAGTGGAGATTAATCCACAATTTATACTCTATTAAAAGTATGAATAAAAGGGAATGCACTTGCATTCAGGCATACTGCTTAGAGCTCACTACTTGAAATAAGGCTTACTACCTTAGAAAATGTTTATGATTATAACAAAAGTTGAACTGGAAAGATAACATCTACAAATGCCTGGATTTAGTTCTGGTGAAGCACATAAAATAGATTTTGAACCTTCTGTATGATCCTGCAACTCACTCTACTTTGCTCTTCCTTAATTCACAATAATCTGCTTCTTCTCAATTCCTCATACAAAAGTTGAACTGAAAATATAGCATCTATAAATTCCTGTATTCAATTCCGGTGAAGCACATAAAATAGATTTTGAACCTTTTGTATGATCCTGCAACTCACTCTGCTTTGCTCTGCCTTAATTCACAATAATCCTCTTCTGCTCAATTCCTCATACATCTAGTTATATTATCATCCTTGTGGACAAGTTTATTTGAAGATAAGATCCAACATATTGGGGTTTATAAGTCCATTATCCAAATAAAATCAAACCAATCCAATAAAAAATCCTAAAGTCTAGCATTGACTCAAGGTTCCTAAAATTTCAACACCCATATCAATCACCCCTTTCATCCTTCATCTCATCGCTGGTCCTAAATTCCTTAGAGGTCAACAAGGTCAAAAGAAAAGAAGAACATGGAATATAAACTTGATTCATACATTATGAGTAATCTAAATCAACCAAACTATCAAAGCCTTACAAAACCAATGGATTATCAAAAATCACATTTATACAATCCATACATGGGATCATTATCTCCTACAAACCTCAATGGTACAACAAATGTGAGTATGCACAATCTAAATTTTGGAACACATTTCCCTATGGTAGATTTAAATCAAAGTCAAAACCTACAAATATATCAACCAAACAATCAATGCATGATTCTTATTCCAAACAACATTATCCCACCAAATCCATACATGCCAAATGTGACTATACCAAATAAAAGCTTACCAAACATGAACATATCAAATCCACACTTGGTGAACTTTGGGATAGATATGTTTACGAATCATACAAATGTTGTTCAAAGTCCAAAAAATATGTTAACAAATCCATGTATTGATCCAATTCAAAGTAACACTATGTAAAATCAAAGTTACCTAAATCAAGGCAATGTGATTCCTAACCACAACAATGTTCAATTTCAACCTATAATGCCAAATCTAAACATCATCCCAAATCAAAACATTGTCCAAAATCAATTTGTCCATGATCCCATAAAAACATCACAAGTATACATTCCAAATCTACTTGAACAAAAACCAAATCAACTATATCAAGGGTGTTAAGATTAAAATCAAGACCAAACTTTGTGAGATCAAATTGCTACACTTACCAAAATAGTTGATTCATTGTGCCAAGAGACATCTCCACCCGAAAATCAATACACTCTTTAATTGGTTAAACCATGTAATCAAAGCATTGAGTTGTGTCCACAACCACATCAAGAACAATATCGCCAATGTCAAGAGGTTGGATATCAAGATCAACAACAAACCCGATCACCACATCTCCAAGATCAATCACAACAAGAATCACCTCAACAAGCACAAATATCACAAGAGCACAAATGTGAATACACTGATTTTGGAGATCCAATAAAATTAGTGCTAAGAAAGATACTCAATGTAAAACTCATCACTCTTCCAAAGGTAAGTGCTTTCAACTCTGTCCTAAACTTCTGTTGGAATAGGGGTGGATCTTATTGCGAGTATCATAGAGAAAATAATCATCAAACATCGAATTGTATTCAACTCAAAAATCTCATCCAAGACCTTATTGATTAAAATAAATAAATTTTGAGGACAATGGTCAAGATTCAACCACTAGTGATAGCAGTGACAATCTCTCCACCACAGTTGTTGAAAACAATGATCAAGATCTATCCATCAATGAACACCTTGAAGATGTTTCTACCTCATCCAACGATCAAATCAACATATATCAAGAGTCACTTTTCAATCATGATCAAAATCCACCAACAATACTCAACAATGATCCAATTCAAGAAATGTTAACATCATTTGATCCTATGGTTGAAAACATTGACAATATCTCCACCACAATTGTTGTAAACAATGATCAAGGTATATATATCAATGCGCACCTTGAAGATGTTTCCACCTCATCCAACGATCAAATAAAAATGTTGTTAGAGTAATAAGTTATTTCACTTAATTAATTTAATCATATTGGTTATTTAATTAAGTCACTTATCACTTTAGTTTTACTTAAGCTAAACTTAGGCACATTAATAATTAATTATTTATTAATTATTAAGTGCAAACACTAGGGTTTCGTTATAGGGTTATGCATACATTGCTTTTATAAAGCAATTCATCTCTTGTATTTTCTCAATTCCTTAATATTATTCATTTGCACATCTTCATGAAAATTTCTCTTGCTTTTTCTATTTTTCTCTTGTGGAAGGTATTTTCTAGTTTGCATGTATAATCTTGGATTCTAACATGGTATCAGAGCCTTGATTTGCAACTCCTTCTTAGTTTTTTGGAGAAATTCATTGCAAAGCACGTTTGGGGTTCCTCAAAGGTTTCATTCCTTGAGATTATTTATGAAGCATTTTGGATCAGATCAGGCATCTCCATTGGATTCAGAGCACTGGAAAAGTCAGGATTGGATTTTGTTTCATTGATTTTCATCATCATTTCCCAGATCAACAAGGGTTTCAAGTATGGTGATTTGTTTGCAAGATCTAGGGTAGCCAATTTTTTGGGGAACTTTGGACACAAATGGAGGTCACCATCATGTTCTTAGTGGCCAAAAACCCTATGAACACCTATCATTTGGTAAATTTTGGAGTATTTGATTTAGGAGGCAAAAAAATTTTGCCAGGGAGGCCGTACGACCTCCCCAAAATGCTTTATGAGGCATTTTTTTCAAAAAAAATAAAAAAATAGGTTTTAAAACTTGCGATGCCCATTTTAAACAGAGTGCCACCACCACGCCACCCAATGACCACTAGGAGCGGTAGCCATCAGGTGGCAAACCACCCATCTGTCGTCGGCCTCATTAGCCCCTGCGAGCTCCTTTGCACCAACCACAGTTCTATTGTCGACTAGGCGCTAAGCACCCAACCCCTGACTCCTCCAACTCCCACCCACTGGTCACATGGGTGACCAGGGGCTCCACTCTAGCCCCCTACCCGCCAGCCCCATGGTTGCGCACAGGACCAGGGGCCAATGTTTTTTAGCCCCCAGGATTGCATGCAAACCTTATTTGCCAAATTGGAGCACTTTCACTAAATCAAGAATAAATTTTGCATACGTTGTCTTTTTTTGCAAACGAGATACCGTTAGAAACCTAATTCTGATGCCAATCTAGTGTAGGAAGGTTTTCCATATTTTTCTCTAAAACAAATTTCAGGCCTCTGAAGTCATATGAAGCAGTTTTTGCTTTGGAGGGCATATATTTTTCCTCGATTATCCATTTTTTATGATTCAAGTGACACCGAAAAGATAATTCAGTCCTCTACATAGATCTAAGGTCAATTTTTAATCATGGAGGTAGATGTGAACATTGGTTTGTGCATGCACGCTTTTTTGTTTTCATGGACTAGGCTTGAATTTTCTCTTTTATTTATGCATGTTTTGCATTCTCTCCTTTTACAATCATGGGGTATTGTAATAAATGAACTTATATAAAGTTCCATTAGGGGGAATTCTTGCATAGTAATTTGATTAGAGTGTAATTGCATTGCATTCACTTTGATCTCATCTTAATATTGATGACAACTCGCATGAGTTGTATTTGGATTATGTAGTTTCTTTTGGCCTCATATTGCTCATAGCTTGACACATTTTGGTTTGCATCGGTTCACATCTTAGATTGAGATCCTGTGGTTAATGATCCTGAATCACATTAGTTTCACATCAGGTCACATCTCAATTTGAGGGCCATTCATTTTATGGCTAATGTTCCAGAATCTTCATGGTACTTTCTCCTATGGATTATTTTTAGTCATAGTTTGGCATTGGCATCGAGATACACATAGCTTCCAGATTCTTTCATCATATCATTTCCTCTTATGGGGGGAATCATTTATTCATATGGTTTCTTGTAAACAAAGGTATCTTTCCTTTTTTTCCAAATTCAAGATTCCAGAGTTACTTCGCTAGTGTTCTTCTAGTCTTTCTTTGTAGTAGGTCATCTCATTGAGGGGGTTTTGTCCCACTAGGTTTTCTCCTCTTTCCCATTAAATGCATTTGTACATGGCTACCTAACATGGCCTTGTTGTCGGGACCCATTCATGCATTCATGCATCTTTTCCTTAGTTTTTTAGCTACTTCCTAAGTTCATCTTAAGGGGGGGTGTTAGAGTAATAAGCTATTTCACTTAATTAATTTAATCATAGTGGTTATTTAATTAAGTCACTTATCACTTCAATTTTACTTAAGCTAAACTTAGGCACATTAATAATTAATTATTTATTAATTATTAAGTGTGCACACTAGGGTTTCCTTTTAGGGTTATGCATACATTGCTTTTATAAAGCAATTCATCTCTTGTATTTTCTCAATTCCTAAATATTATTCATTTGCACATCTTCATGCAAATTTCTCTTGCTTTTTTTATTTTTCTTTTGTGGGAGGTGTTTTCTGGTTTGCATGTCTGATCTTGGATTCTAACACATATATCAAGAGCCACTTTTTAGTCATGATTAGAACCCCTCAAACAATGACCTATTTCAAGAAGTGTTAGAATTATTTGATCCTATTGACATAATCAATGATCCATCAACCAATGATCATGTTGAAAATGTCTCTACATCACCTAATGAGTTAGAGGACATATCTCAAGAATTTATTCCAAAGCATGATCAACATCTTTCACCAAAGTCTAGAAATGGTCCTTTCCAAGAGATATTGACATCCTTTGACCTCATGGTTACAAATATTGAAGGCTCTTACATGTCCTCTCCTTTAGCCAACTTGGAATAAATTCCTCTTACATCCCCTCTTACACAAGCCACCTCTTGAAATTCAAATTTCAGCTACATGCATTAAACATGCACATTGTTCAAAATGTGCTCCACCTCTCCTTCATTAGCATGTTGAAAAATGGTACAATACCATTGGTCCATTTTTTAATCCCACATTCTCCCCATTCTTCACTCTTCAACTCTTCTTCATTATAAATAGAGGCCTTCTCTATTGATTTGAGGATAGAACTTCATGCAAATACATTATAGTCATTTGAGTTCAAAGCATCCATCATTTCATCCACAATTTCATCCAAGTTAGCATAGAATTTAATCATCCATAGCTAGATTATTGAAATTTTGCATAAAGAATCACACATCCATCATCAAGCTTACCAAGGGATTGGGAAAGGGCTTCTTTCCACATCAAAGAAGTACCAATTTCCCTATGGGATGTTGGTTTGAGCATTAGAATAGTATTTCATTCGTAATTTATTTGGTATTTTACTTTGTTTTCATGTTCTTGTGATCAAATGAATTTCATAGGGAATGCTTGTTTAAGGAGTAATGTTTGATTGTTTGTTCATGTTTGAGCAGGTCTAGGCAAACCATTCACAATGATCTTTTGAGAATGTCACCTAGATATCTCCTATTGGTCTTTTCTTATTCTCCAGATCTCTGCTATGCTAATTTATTGGCAACTTCACACCTATTTGTTATACCCGAGGCCACAAGACCATACCATTTTGATGATATTTAGGACTTTGGTTCTCCTTATTGTATTGCTTGACTAGTTTTTGAGTCAACTTTTCATATCATAGTTTTATTGGTAAATGGGGGTTGAAGGCACTAGATGGGCCTGGTTTTAGAATGGTGATGTTATTGGGAAAATTTGTGATACCTTTCCCACCATCCAATGTCTTTGAAAAAGTTCTTCTGGGCCCCCATCCCTTGAAATTTCTTAACTATTGGGAGTTGCGCACAACTTTTTGTCAGATCGCGTGACCCTTGCCACCATACAATGTATTTGAAAAGGTGCTTGAGATCCCCCGTTCTTTGAAAGGTGCTTGCCAATGATGATTTTTTAGCCAGTATACAAACTTTTTCTAGCCCCTGGTATTTGAAAACCCTTGCCATGATGCATCTGAGAATCAAATTTTTTAAATTTTCCCATTAGGGGCCTCTCACTTTTGACATTCAACTATCTCATCTTTTATTTAACATCATATAATTTTATATGTATATTATATATACAATTATATATTTATTCCATACAAGTAAACTTCTATAATAATAATTACTATTTATTTTATATTTTATATAAGATAATTTATTAAAAATAAATATATTATATTCTATAGTTAATGTTTTAAGTATGAGCAGTTGGTCTTATCATTGATGTCCATAAGCTTGTGTTTTCATTGGTGTCAACTATATGAGAAGGAATGAGACTATTGTTGGAAATATTATTGCAAGAGTGTAAAGAGTTGGTGTTGTCTATGCTTTGATTAGTTGTATTATGTTGTCATTAGTAAGCTACTAGTGTCAACCTCTTGTGTTTCTTTGATAAGCTTATGTCCATGGATCTATGGGTGAGTTTCTATATTACAATTGTCTTAGTTGTGTTGAGGAAGTGATGAAGATGATGAGGATGTTTCTTTGGTTCTTGGTTTCAAAGTTCTTTTGATAAATTTTTATAAAAAGAGGAAAAACGTGTTGTAGTGTTGTTTTGGGTTCCAAAGTTGTGTTATTGTGTTGCTCCTCATTTCTTCTAGGTTGAAGATCTTCCTATGTGTTTAAGATATGTTGATAAGATGTGTTCAAAGGTGTTATATCCTAAATTTAGTGTGTTGGATCATTGTGCAGAGGATGTTGTATTCACCAGTGTGTGAACTATGTATTGTAGAGGTATCTAGGAGAAATGTTTTTGCTCCATGTTCCTCCACAATTTGGTTTCAGGTCCCTTAGATATGAAGGTGTTTTGATAGTGTTGGTATCTTTATTCAATTGATTTTTTTTGTGTTTTGGAGCTAAGGAAGTATGTTTCTTGATTCATAAAGTATGGCATAATTATTCAAGTGTATTGGGTGTGTACATTAAGTGAAAGTTATTGTGAAGGATTTTTTTGGATTTCAAGGTGTTTATGGAATATTCTAGATCATGTTTAGGTGAGATTTATTGTCCACAAGTTGATATTGGATAAAAGGAAGCATGCACTTAAAATTTTAATGGTGTTTACATAGGTATTGAATGACCTTGGTGTTTACAGTACTTGCGAAGATGATTCATTGTTTTGTGGAAGTATGGAATGGTGTGTAAGAGTGGATTTAGGTCCTAGATAAGATTCTTTTTGGTCTTACTTCATTCCTTTCCACTATGGGAATGTTGGTACTAACCTAATTTAAATTTTCATGTTTGAGGTACATAGCCAACCTTGGAGAAAGTTCTCAAGGTTGAAGATGGTATAAATATGAGTTGATTTGTTGAGGGATTGTGTGGAAGAAGAGATAGACAAGTGTGATGTGAATTACCGAGTGTCAGTGTGTGATTTTGAGAAGTGTAATGTGATCTTTCATGTGTTAGATTGTTGGGTGAAGTGAGAAAAATGTGTCTACAATTCTTTAGTCAAGTTGTGAAGATGTTGGTAACATTGTAGTGGAATTCTCTGTGTAACATTCTTCTCTATCTTATTTTCTATTATGGCAGTGTGCCTTTAGTAGTGAGCCCTTCTTTCTATCAATTTGGGTAGTGCACCCTCTAGCATTGAGCCCTTTTGTAGTAGTTTTGATATTACTTTATATTGTGAGCTAATCCTCATCGTGGTTTTCCCATCTTAGGTTTTCCATGTAAATCTAGTTTTCTCTTGTATGGTGTTGATTAAGTTTAAGTTTTTGTTATTTTCTTTTCATGATAACTCATTATAATAGATTAAGGGTTAATTGAATGAATCTGGATTTGAATGTTTATGAGGGTTTGAAGGTTTAAGGTACAATTGACTCACCCCCCTCTTAGTTGTCTTGTGCATTCAACAATTGGTATTAGAGCAAGGTTCTTTGGAAGAAATATTAACCTCTTAAGGTAGATCTAGGATGGTGCACAAGAAGATTCCTACATTTGGGGTATGTGCAGGATCATGATGGGCCAAAAAGTGGCGATATGATGGGTATGTGGTTGATGAATTTTTTTACCCAAAATTGATGAAATAAAAAGGGTTTTTAAAGGAGATTCTCAGCTTTCCACCAATATAAATTATGCTTTACTTTGAATTTAATAAATAATTATTATTCATTTTCTATTTGAATTATGACTAAAGTACTGATTGATAGGTTGATTGAAAGGCATCTATAGCTTTCAAATAGTATCAAATTTTTTCAATCCAAAACATGTGTCGCATTCTATGCTTCGCATACTATAGGATTAAAAAAATGAATTTCATGAAGTTTTGACCAAGTTAAGGTGGTCAGACATACGAGTTTTTACATTTTTGAAAATTTTTAATAAAAATTCATAATTAGTTATTTACTTGGAAAAAAATTACAAAAATATGCATCACATCGATACATGAGTCCTCTACTTATATCTAAAATCTTATTAAAAATATTATCATTTTATTGTGGTTAGGGTGGTCGATGAGACACCTACTTCTTATTTTCCCCGAAATTTAAGTACTATTGCATTGAAATTTCAAATTTTCACCAAATAGATTTTTAAAAAAAAATAAACCTAGTAGTTTAGAAAATACATTCAATTTTCTACATATTCTATTCTTACATATTTTGAAATAATATAGATAAATTATTCAAATTTTTACGTCAAGTTCCCTAACTCTGATTTTTCTAAATTTTCATCACCACTTAAGGGCCTATTTTTTCCATGATGATCCTACACATACCCTTTGATGGATCTGACTACGCATTCTAGAAAACAAGGATGGGAGGCTATCTGGTTTATCTTGGATATGATGTTTGGGATTCAATGTAGAATGGATACACCATGCTTGCAAATGGTTTGAGTATAAATGATGAAGTCAAGGCCTATGAGAGCAATGGTAAAGAAAGGTATGCTCTCTTGACTAGTCTTACAAATTCTAAATTGGTGAAAGTTATGGGTCTGAAAACTACAAAAAATTTTTGGGAAAAGTTAGAAAGCATTTATGAAGGATATGATAAGGTAAAAGAAGCTAAGATGCAAAACTTGAAGATCATGTTTGAGAATTTGTGGATGTCTAAAGATGAAAATGTTACAAGCTACATGTAGAAGGTAAATGAAATTTTCAGTGGCATCAGAGGCCTTGGTGGAGAACTCAAAGAACTGGATGTGGTAAGGAAATTTCTCAAAACTCTCCTAAATCTTATAATCATGAAGTTTCTTCTTTTGAGGAATTTAAAATTTTAAATCAATAAACTAGAGATTATTTGTATGCATATTTAACTACTTTTAAGATGAAATAATTTGGTACAAGTAGTGGTACAAAAGTTGAGACTACTTTTAAGGCTAGAAAATCAGAGGAGACTAAGGAAGTAGACCAAAAGGAAACTGATGAGGTAGAAGCTAACTATGTAAGGAGAATGAAGAAGGGTATTGGTAACTACAGTGGTAAGTTTCCTTTTAAATATTTCAGTTGTGGAAAGATATGTCATTATGCTTCAAGATGTCTAAATAGAGGATTGAATAACAAAAATAAGGAGAACAAAGATAAGATGATTAAGAAAATTTATGTTAGAGAAGATGCAAGTATTTATGATGATGAATTTGATTATGGAGATGATGATGATGGCGAATTCTTGTTCATGGCTTTAAAATATAAAAATATTTCTAATAGGTCTGAGAGATGTGTGAAGGAAAGTCCTCTGATGACAAAGGATAAGACTGAAGGTACTTTGGTATATGCTTTTCATGCTAGAAAAGAGAAGAATTATTGGATCACTGGTAATAGATTCTCTAACCATATGAATGATGACAAGAATAAGTTTGTTAAACTTGAAAAGTATGATAGGCGATGTGTTAGATTTGGTGATGATACATCTACTAAGATTTGTTGAAAAGGTTCAATCAGTTTTGATGGAAAGCATATTATTAATGATGTCTACTATGTTAAGGGTTTGAGACATAACCTTTTGAGTGTTGGAAAAACTTGTAGCAAAGGATACAATATTATGTTTTATGATGATGAATGTGAAATAAAAAAGGCTCTGGAACTGTAATTACTACTGGAAGGACATATGAAAATGTTTACCAACTTAAGGGTGTTGATGGTTGTTGCTTTATGACTTAGATTAAAGAAAGTTGGATATAGAACAAGAGGATGTGTAACATTAATTTTGATAACCTAGTATGGATAAGTTCAGTTCAATCTGTGAGAGATCTACCAAGGATTACAAAGCCTATCATTATTGTTTGTAAGGAATGTCAAGTTGGAAATCAAACAAGAAGAAGCTTCAAAGTCAAAGAACAATCTACTACCAGATTGTTGGAACTAGTGCATACAGATCTTTGTGGTCCTACAAGAGTGAGAAGTCTTCAAGGTGATAGGTATTTCATGCTATTGATTGATGATTATTCTATCTAATAACATGGGTTACTTTTCTCAAAGAAAAATATGAATCCCTAAATAAGTTTAAAGTATTTAAAGTTGTGGTTGAGAATGAAATAGATATGAAAATCAAATGTTTGAGATATGACAGAGGTGGAGAATTCACCTCTAATGAGTTTAACATTTTTTGTGAAGATCATGGCATAAAGAGGCACTTGTCTACCCCCAAGACTCCTCAACAGAATTGAGTTGTTGAAAGAAAAAATAGGGTTGTTCAAGAAGCTAAAAGGAAAATGATGAAAGAGGTGAATCTATTGGAAGTCTACTCGAGAGAAGCAATTCATATTGTTGTTTACATACTTAACAAATTTCAAGTAAGAGAAAATAAAACAAATACTCCCTATAAGCTATGTTATGGAAGGATCCCTACTGTCAAGTACTTTAGATTGTTTGGATGCAAATGTTATATTAGAAGAGATGAAGAAAAAATAGGAAAGTTTGATGCAAATTTTGATGAAGGTATCTTCCTTGGATATTCTACAAGAAGCAAAGATTACCGATGTTACAACAAGAGATTGAGAAATATTGTTGAGAGTGCAAGTGTCAAAGTTGATGAAGATTTGTAGAAGAATTTAGTGGTAATAGAAAAATATGAATCTGATGATTCTTCTTGAAGAGAAGAAAAATCCAAAGAAAAAGAAATGTAGATTGAAGAGGAAAAAGCTCCAAAAAATATTCATAAAACCCCTAATATGTGCAGAAAAATCATTCTAAAAATAAGATCATTGGAGATAAGAACAAAGGTGTACTAACAAGAAGGAAAGATGCTAAATAATAAGTAAATTTATGTTTACGTTTTGAAGTTGAACCTAAAATAGTAATTGAGGCATATAAAGATGAATTTTGGATCAAAGCTATGGAAGAAGAATTTTTGAAGATTGACAAAAATCTGATTTGGGGACTTGTCCCAAGACTAGAAAACAAAAATGTGATTGAAACTAAGTGGGTATTCAGAGAATAACTCAATGAGAATGAAGAAGTTGTAAGGAACAAGGCAAGGCTTGTGTGTAAGGGTTACTCACAAGTTGAAGGAATAGCTTTTGAGGAGACATTTTCTCCAGTGGAAAGAATGGAAGCAATAAAAATGGTTTTAGATTTTGCAACACATAAGGATTTAAAAGTCTATCAAATGGATGTGAAGTCTACTTTCTTGAATGGATAATTGGAAGAAGAGATATATATAGAGAAACCAAAAGGATTTTAGTTATCAGGAAAATCATATATGGTCTATACATTGAATAAAGCATTATATGGATTGAAGCAAGCTCCTAGAGCTTGGTATGCAAGGTTGGACAAGTATTTGATACAAGGATTCAATAAAGGTACCACATATATCAACCTTTACTTTAAAGCTGAAAAATATCAAATCTTGAGTGTGGTTGTATATGTTGATGACATAATTTTTGAAGGCAATGAAGGTATTTGTAAGAAGTTTTCAAAAGAAGTGTAGAAAGAGTTTGAAATGTCTATGTTTGGGGAGATGAATTTATTCCTTGGACTAAAAATCAATCAAATAGGTAAAGGTAATTTCATTTCACAATAAAAGTATGTTAAAGAAATGTTAAAGACGTTTTGAATGGAAGATTCCAAACCGATGTGTAATCCTATGGTTACTAGTTGCAAGATGAGAAAAATTGATGAGTCCCCTAAGGCTTATTAGAGCAAGTATAGATCAATGATTGGTGGACTATTATATTTGACTACCACTAGACCAGATATCATGCATGCAGTTTGTCTTGTGGCTAGATTTCAAGAAGATCCTAGAGAATCACATGTTTCAGTAGTGAAGATGATATTAAGATAATTGAAGGGAACTTTGGATCATGGTTTATGATATCCAAAAGATATTGATTTCACTTTGAGTGCTTACATAGATACAGATTGGGTTGGTTGTGTTGATGACAAGAAACACACAAGTGGTGGTGCATTTTTTCTTGGATGTAGATTAGTATCATGGATTACCAAGAAACAAGACTCAGTTTCTTTATCTACTACATAAGAAAGTACATTGTAGCAGCATCTTTCTGCACACAAGTGTTGTGGATGAATCAAACATTGAAGGATATTAGAATGGTATATGATGAACCAATTACCATCTTTTGTAATAATACGAGTGTTATCAATATTTCAAAGAACCTATTAATGCATTGAAGGACAAAACATATCTCAATCTAGTATCACTTTCTGATAGAGAAGTTTGTGGAGAATGAAGTGAAGCTTGAGTATGTGCCTAAAAAAGATCAGATTGCTGATATACTCACTAAGGCTCTTCCTAAGGATACTTTTGAGTGTCTCCAAGAGAAGTTGGGCGAGTGAATTTCAAGATTCATTCTTTGTTTTGGATTGATGTTGGTGGATACCTCTCAAAAGGAGTAGGAAATGGCTTTATTGGTTGTTGTAGTCAGAGGAGTGAGTGTTGTCATTTTGCAATGGTTGTTGATTGATGCAATTTTGTGTGTGCCCCTAAGGGAGAGTATACAGAGCCATAAAAGAAAAAAATTACTAAGAAGTTATGAGAAGGTTGATTGATGTCAAAGGAAAAACTTAAATGATGCAAATCTATTATCCTTTACCATTGATGTCAAAGGGGGAGAAAAAGTCATGTGAAAAAGAATAAGTTACCTGGGAGAGAGTCATGTGAAAAAGATAAGATACAAATGAGAAGAATGAAGCATGTGAGAAAGACAAATTGAAATGGAGAGATAAAATAAAAAGAATAGGTATGAATTAGAGCCGTTGTGTTTGTTATTGATGGTTTTTCACATCACGTGTTTCCATCAATGAGAAAGGGGGAGATTGTTGAAAGTATGGGCATTTGGTGTTGTCATTGATGTCAACAAGCTTGTGTTGTAATTAATGTCAACTATATGATAAGGAAGGAGGCTAATGTTGGAGAGATTTTTGCAAGAGTGCGAATAGTTGGTGTTGTCTATGCTTTGATTAGTCACATTATGTTGTCATTAGTAAGGTACTAGTATCAACCTCTAGTGTTGGTTTGATAAGATTTTTCCCATAGATCTACGAGTGAGTTAATATGTTTAAGTTGTTTTAGTTGTGTTGAGGAAGTGATGAAGATGATTAGGATGTGTCTTTGGTGCTTGGTTTCCAAGTTCTTTTGATAAAATTTGATAAAAAGAGAAAGTAGTGTGTTACAATGTTGTTTAGGGTTGTTGAGTTGTGTTTTTTGCTAATCCACATTTCTTCTAGGTTGAAGATCTTCCTATGCATTTCAAATATGTTGATCAAATTTGTTCAATAGTGTTGTATCCTAAATTTAGTGTGTTGGATTGTTGTGCAAAGGAAGTTGTGTTCACTAGTGTGTGAACTGTGCATTGTAGAGGTGTTTGGGAGAAATGTTTTTGCTCCATGTTTCTCCACAGTTTGGTTTTAGGTCTTGCAGATCCAAAGGTTTTATGATAGTGTTGGTATCTTTATTTAGTTGAAGTTGTTCATAGTTTGGAGCTAAAGAAGTATGTTTCTTGAGTCACAAAGTATAGAAAAATTGTCTAAGTGTACTAGGTGTGTACATTCTTCACATGAAAGTTGTTGTGAAGGAGTTTGTTGGATTTCAGGGTGTTTATGGAATATTCTAGATAATGTTTAGGTGGTATTTTTTATTTTCAAGTTGTTTTTGGATCAAAGGAAGAGTGTACTTAAAATTTTAATGGTGTTTACACTACTTTCGAAGGTGCTTCATTATTTTGTGAAAGCATGGCATGTAATGTAAGAGTGGATTTAGGTCCTAGCTAAAATGTGTTATGGTCAACCTTCATTCCTTTCTACAATGGGAATGTTTTGATGTCGACCTAATTTGAATTTGCATGTTTGAGGTGCATAACCGACCTCAGAGAAAATTTTCAAGGTTGAATATGGTACAAATATAAGTTTATTTGTTGAGGGTTGTGTGGAAGAAGAGATAAGTATGATATGAATTATATAGTGTTAATGTGCAAATTTGAGAAGTGTAATGTGAGCTTTCATATGTTAGATTACTGGATGCAGTGAGAAGAAGGTGTCTACAATTCTTTAGTGAAGTTGTGAAGGTGTTGGTGACATTGTGGTGAAATTATCTATTGCATTGAGATGGATTTCTCTATGTAACATTCTTCTCCATCTTCTTTTCTATTCTTCCAGTGAGCCCTTCTTTCTTCTAGATAGTGTGTCCTCTGATAGTGAGCCCTTTTGTATTGGTTTTGATAGTACTTTATATTGTGAGCTAATCCTCATTGTGGTTTCTCCCATTTTGGGTTTTCCATGTAAATATGGTATTCTCTTGTATGGTGTTGATTAAGTTTCAGTTTTTGTTATTTTCTTTTCATGTTAGATCATTATAACAGATTAAGGATTAATTGAATGAATGTGGATTTGAATTTTTATGAGGAGTTTGAAGGTGTAAGGTACAACTGATTCATTTGTCTTGTGCATTTAATAGTTAATATATTATTTATTTTATATCTTTCTATAATATAAATTACTAAAAATAAACATATTATAATATATAATTAATTAATGAGTGCTACAACACTTTTTCTAGACACAAAAGAAGTGGCCTTTTTCTTTCTAACTAACTACTAAAATAACACTACTTAGCAATTATATCTATTCCATATGAAGTCTTTTTTTAAATATTAAACATATACAACACTATCCAAAATAAAGGGATTAGATGTTGTCAAAAATCATGCAAAAATTATCTTGACCCATATGTGGGTAGAGGAGTCTTGTACCAAAGAACAATTATACATGTAGAAAGGTAATGAAAAATAATGCAATAGGAGAATATACTAAATTCTAAAGAAACCAATAAATAGTTGAAGATAAAACTAGATAAAAGTGTGTGGATGGTAGTTGGGATATCAATTGGGAAAATTAGTGAATACTAGAGAAGACATGAACAATTGATATTTTGAAAGTCCTTGTGTTCTAGAAGCCACATTGAGCAAAAATGACAAATGATAGAGAAAGATGTGAAAAGTTGAGATTAATTGTATCTTACATCCTTCTCAATTCTCAATCATTAATTTTAAAAAGCAAGGCATCCATTTCAAATAGGGAATTATTTCAGTGTAATTATTAAGTAATCCATACTTTACCTTTATCCCACACCCTTTATTAAATAAATTTATAATTAATATTAACCTTTACCTTTATCCCTCACTTTTACTTACATAAATTTATATTTATTTAATTAAGTCTGTCCTTCTCCCCCCAAATCCTCCAACTAAACAAATAAATTAATACCTACTTAATTAGTTCATTTAGGCTAATTAATCCCTAATCATGTGTACATGTGATAAGGATCTCGTTTTCAATAAATCTTAATTTTAAATTCTCCCCCCTTTTTGGGAATGTGCAATAAGAAAAATCTTGCCTTTTTTATAAATGATCTCTTCCCTCCCAAGATACCTTTCTAAAATATACCACCAAATCTTATCCATCCCTTATTTTGTATGTCCAATCTCTATAATTAATCTTTGTAGACACCTTTTCTAATTAATCCCCTTTTGAAATTTGTCCAATTCCCCTTAATTGAGATATGTTATCAATTGTGAGCCCTCCATTCCTAACACAAAGAACTTACACCTCATGGAACACTTTTCACATGACTACAACTTTAATCCATACCCTAATTCTCATTTGATCTCAATTAGACCATTAAACAATGCATCTTGACCATTTATTTCCCTCATGGAAAATTTATAAATTAGAGGCCTCTCACCTCATTTTGGCATCTTTCATTATCATACAATTATGATATCAATTTGATCACCCATGTACCAATCATAAAATTATGTTTTTGGTTTACTAAGAAACCACATTGTACCCATCAACATATCAAAATAGCACATCATTAGGGTATTGGGTGAAAATCTACTTCAACTCAATTGGAGAAAAAAAGAGTAAACAATCCATTTTAATTATTAATTATAAGTTTTAAATTTATAGAAAGGGGTCATGAAATCCTCATCCCCTTAAATTTATACCTCATCTCAATGCATAAAAGAATATTTCCAATCAAAAAAAGTAAAACTATAGATATATTGCGAAAAATAAAATTAATATAGTTTTAAAATAAATGGGGACATAATTATTGCATCTCAGTTGTATCTTACCATGTATTTTTTGTATCATACTTGTAGACACTAAAAATGTCTCGAGCCTGCAAGAAACATTTTATCACTAATTCACCTTCTTTCTTGCATAATTAAGTATATATTTTTTTAGGCGAAAGGAATTCAACTTGTATATATATTAATATAAAATATTAAGGTTTTACAAAAATGAGTAACAATGGTTCTTGCTAGCTAGATCTATTATCATGAAAGCTTGCATATGATAAAATTTCATAGCCCTTATTTATACACTAAATTGTATTTCCTGATATTAACATGCTTCCCCTAACTAAAAACCCTATACACCCATGAACCAAATATGCAAAATTCACTATACTATCCCTTATCAAAAGTATCCTATTCTTCCATTACATCAGTTTGAATTTCATTATCTCCCTGGTGCTCTTGATATACACCCTTTGTAGTTTGCATAGCCAGAGAAATGTTGAGATTAGGAACATGAGGTTGGCATGGAGGAATTAAGGATTTGATATTATCTGGTGCATTCACCTCGTGAGCAGCTTGAAACACTAGGACATGAACATCTTTAGGCATAGGGGCATGAAGAAATGAAGGCACTAGACCTTGATTACCGTGTATCTCTGGAACAACTACAACCACTAGTTTATTATGAACATGTGTAAGAAGAGCCAGTAATGCATTGGTTTTCTTCCTAATTCTTTTTTCCATATCTTCATCGACCACAACAATATGCCTATCCAACACTTGTTGCAAATATCTAGAACTCTACATTTCTAGAGTATTCTTGATGGCATCCATAACAAAGATGTAACTATTACCATTGAGCAGAAAATGGCATAGAAAAAGACCACCAATCTGACCTTGGCCTTTCCACAAATTGTAAGCTTGCACCCCCTTAAGAAGCTTATTATCTTGCAAACAAACTTCCCTAACTACTTTGTCAATAATTAACTGAAGCAAAGGAAATTTCTGTAGCAAAAAAAATACATTTGAAAGAAAGATGGAAACTAACTATGAAGGAAAGATTACCCTTCGTGCCTGTGGATACAAAATATCATCCCCAATAATCCTTTTCATGCTTTTGTTAAATTGGTAATAGTGAGGTTTGAACACCTGGGTGAGTTGAGAGTCACCAATTGCATCTGAGAATGGCATCTCCCTATTGCAAAAGGTACCCATATTCAATAATTTCTCTACAAGTACTCCATCTTCCTTCGATAATAGGTTCTAAAAAACCTGATTTCACCTTCTTCTAAGGAAATTTTTTGATGCATACTCATAGCTTTGAAACCCTTCTACAAATATTCACAAAGTTCCTTAAAATGCGAACAAGCCTTGGGAATGATATAAGCTATCCTTTACATGCTTGTTTTAAGATGACACTAGCTTGTATATGTCATCATGTCCTTGGCTACTGTAAATTGGTGCCAATTCTTGCACACTTGAATCCCTTCACTTGTCACAAAACTAATACAAATTCATCATTATAGGGAGTGTTTTGTATCGGCTTACACCTACATACAATCCAAGAAATGTTAGCATTTAAAGGAAATTTCCTTCACTTGATTAGATGCATCCTTTCTTGAATCCTTTCAATTTTGATGATTGTTGCTCATATGTGCTGTAAGAAAAACTAGTACCAATCCACCTTGATAGAGATGAAACTTCTAAAAAACACATTTGATACCATTGCATGAAGTACTTCTTTACGAATTTCCCAAATCCTATGCAAATCAACTCCTTTTTTAACATGCTAATTTGGCCTTCCTCCATCATCTCCTTTAAAAGAGAACTGAATTACTATCGTGCATCATTTAAATGAAGAACTTCAAACTATGCCAACTTAACTATGATTTCATGATGTTAGATAAAGCTTATCGTGACTCTGACATGATTGTGTGTTAGCCACATGAACTAACTGGATGCCACTTAGAATAGGATTGAAAATTGAACTTGTATGATCCAACAGAGACATTTTAACAAAATCATAGTTTCAAATATCCCTATGCACACTTTCTCTTGCCACTAACTCTGCTCACATTAGGAAAGCATCAACTCTAAAATTTTCCTTTGTAATAGAGACTTCCTGTCTTTGGCACCCCATGTTTTCTAGATGATCTGCCAAACTATTCCCTTCTCTGTAGGTGTGTAATAAATGAAAGGCTTCAAATTTATCAAGCAACCCCCAAACAATATACATTACATACTTTAAATTCTAGTTATAACATAATCTCTCTCTACATGAATTTATGACTATGATTGAATCACCTTCTATATGAATTCTTGATATACCTAAATTCCTGACAAGTTTTAAACCATGGAGAACTGCAATTGTCTCTGCTATAGTATTTGTACCTAAAGACAGAGTAGTTGATTTGGCTTCCTTCAAATCCCCATAAGAGTCCCTAATACAAACCCCTGCACCAGACACTCTCGGGTTTCCTTTCAAAGCTCCATCAAAGTTGAACTTAAAAAATCTTGGGACTGGAGGTTGCCATTTAACCTAGCCCCCATCAACTCTTGACTTGTGAGGTTGTTTCAAGTTGGCTTTGAATGACAGACTTATATTCTTCCAATTCTTCATTATACTATCATCCCAATCCATGAAGAGAGAACTAATATTCTTATAGTTTTGAACATAAGCATTAATTGCTTCTGAAACTGATTTGTCAATTATACTTTAATTATTCTGAAATGAAGAGGAAACCTTTCTAAAAATGTACTTATTTCTTTCCCACCATATCAACCAAAGAAATGTAGCTAGTATTAGGCGCCAAATGCATGAAAAAAGAGAGGATTTATACAACATAGGCCAAGCATGTAATAGATCCCAAACTATCTTTGGAAAAGGAGCAAAAAAGCCTATTTTATGAAGCACAAATTTCCAACATTCTTGAGAAAATTCACATTGCAAGAATAAATGATCAACATTTTCAAATTCTTCTTTGTATAGGACACATTTAAAGGGTTTTGCAATTCCTAATTTACTAATTCTTACACTTGTTAGTACCCTTTTACACAAAAATAGCCATGCAAAACTCCCTGCTTTCGACCAAACTAGACCGTTCCAACAAAAAGAAAAGGCTCTTTGTGATTGAATTTGAGCATCTCTATTAAGAATTGTTTTATACCCTTGATTGTATAATTACCATCTTTGGAGGGAACCCAAATGATTCTATCAGAAATTCTTGATAAAAACACTACTCTTTCAGCTAAGGCATGAAGCATGAAATCCTTTTGATCCTTTGTTATTTGCAATTTCAAAAATTGGTTCCATTTTACTCTTTTAGTTACCAAATCTACTAAGTCAACATAATCAACCAATCTAATTCCCCACAGTTGAGACAATACAGGGATAGCTGATTGCAATTCTTGAAAATATTTGAAAGGGGGGTAACCATTCCGAGTTTCATTCCAAAAGTGAACATATTCACCATTATGCACTTCCCAAGACAAGTAAGAAGTGACCACCTTCTGAAAAGACACCATAAAATTTCACATAGCATATCCATCTGGGGGATTAGATATTGTAAATACTCTTGTTGGATTTTGAGTATCTAAGTATTTTTCCTGCATTATCTTACACCACTTTGAATCATATTTATTGTACATTTTCCATATCAATTTTCCCCCAAAATCCATGTTATGTTTAGAGAGATTATGCATTCCAACTCCTCTAAGTTTTTCAAAAAGACATGCTATCAAGATAAAATAAAGGAATTTTTTTCCCATTAATCATACTCCCTTTCCATAAAAAGCTCCTAATAATCTTTTCAATTTGATCAACAATTGATTTAGGAGCTTTAAGAATTGCTATAACATAGTTTGGGATTGTTGCTAAAACAGTCTTGATTAACAAAATGTGGCCTAGTAATGATGGCCAACAAGCTTTCCATGCAAAAAATCTAGACTTAATCCTTTCTATGACCTTAGACTAGTAAGAAGTCTTATTTTCTCCCATAAAGAATGGGATCCCCAAGTATGTGCATAGAATTTCTACCACCTAAAATCCTAAAACCTGAACAATATTCCTTCTTATAGCTGCCTTGGAGTTAAAGACATATATCTTAGATTTTTGTGCATTTATCTTCTAACCTGACACTGAGGAGTACATGTCTAAAACCCCTTTTATTTCTTTAGCTTTTGTAATGTTTTCCTTCCCATATAGCAAAGTATCATCTACAAAGAGAGAGTGTGTAACTAAAATACTTGTATGAGGAATATTTACACCTTGCCACCGACCCAAACTATACCTCTCCTTTATTTTCCTACTAAAAGATTATGCCATAATAATGAAGAAGAAAGGGGATAAATGATCCCCTTGCCTTACCCCCTGCATAGCATTGGAAAAGCCTAAAGGTTCCCCATTGATTATCACTGAAAACTTGGCCCTTGATAAACAAGATAATATCCATTTTCAACAATTACTACAAAAACTGAATTTGGCCAATACTTTCAATAAGGAACTCCAATCAACCCTATCATATGCTTTCATCATATCAAACTTTACAATGAAGGAAGATAGGTGATTAGTGTTAATAGAATGAAGTACTTCATGCACAACCAATGCACCCTCAGTTGTTTCTCTACCTGGGATGAAACCCCCTTGTTCTTGTGAAATGATTTTAGGGATGAGATGTTGCAACCTTAAATATATTGCCTTTGTGAAAATTTTATAAATTGTATTGCACAATGAGATGGGTCTAAACTCTATGAAAGTCTTTGGCTCCTTTACTTTTGGTAAGATCACAATATTTATCACATTAAAATTATTCAACATTGTACCATTTTTCTGTGACTCTTCCAAAGCTAGCAGCAAGTCAAATCCCAATAAATCCCAACATTTCTAAAAAAAAAGAGTTGTGAAGCCATCTGGTCCCATGGCCTTATCTGGAGAAAAGGAAAAAACTACCCTCCTTACTTCTTCCAAGGTGAACAGTTTCATCAACCCCTCATTATCCTCTTGAGAAATGATATTTGGAATTGAAACCAACAAGACATGGTCATCTTGATTTACGTGTGCTGGTACCCTCCTAGGTGGGGCTAGGAGATTATTAAAAAAATTAACCCCTTCATCCTGAGTCTCCTTTGCATTTGTAATCTAATTTCCTGTTATGGCATCCTGAATTGAAAAAACTATTTGTGCAGTTCTTTTGATTTGGGCAGAAGCACAAAAATACTTTGTGTTATGGTCCCCTTCCTTTAACCATAATTCCCTACACTTTGAGGCCAATAAATCTCTTCTCTTTTTCCCAACTCTTCCCATTTCAACTACAATTTCTTCTATTTTTCATATGTAACTGATCCAAACCATGTTGAATTATGTGTTCATGAACATCCACTAACTCCTTTTCCAGTTTCTCCTTTTGGGAAAAAATATTTTAAAAAACTTGCACATTCCATGCTTTAATTTTATTTTTAACATACTACAACTTTTTTATATAATTGAAACATTTTAGTACCGCTCTGAAAGAGTGCACTAATCCGCCATTGGTGGAGAAGTGGGAGAAAATGTGGATGTCTAAAACACAATTTTTTCAAACTTAAATGAAGGCCTATGCTCAAGTATGGGATTTAATCTTGATATCTCTAATGAGATTGCATAGTGATCTGAGCTCACAAGTGGCAATATTTCTGATGCCAAATTATATGATGCAATTATCTAGTTTTGAGACACTAAAAATCTATCTAGACATTTTGCAATTTGCAAAAAATATTTCCTCTGATTATTCCATGTAAATTTACCCTTTAGAGGAAAGATATCTTTCAATGCATTGCCAAAGATAAAACAACTAAAATCATCCATTGTTTCTCGTGATGGACATATACCTCCTTGTTTTTCTTGTAATGAAACTATCACATTGAAATCACCCGCCACAATCACCTTTTTATTTCCAAAACCCTGAATGATGCCTATTAACACTTCCCACAACCTCTTATTTTCATGTGTAGTTGTTGGCCGATAGACATTGAATAACATAAAATTGAGGTCAAAACTCACAACATTCAACAACTGCCAATTGCTGCCCTTATGAAATGCATCAATAGACACCTTTTTTGAATTCCATAATGTGACTAAGCCACCTGAAGCCCCTTGAGTTGGCACATGCATTGATTTCCATTTTTTCCACTTCATAATTTTCACCTCAAATGATTCTTGACATATTTTTATTTCTTGCAACAATTTGATATTTACCCCATAAATGTCTAATTGGTGTTTGATTTGGGCTCATTTGTCAGAGACATAAATGCCTTTGGCATTCCAAGAAAACACCTCATTATGCTTGAGGAGAGAAACATGATATCCTCAATCTTTTACTTACTGATAAACTTCCATCCAAAGTAGCCTATAGTCTCACATCAATTTCTTCCTTTATTTTGTAGCCTTAGATTTTCTACCTTGTTTCCCAGGGGACTTTTTGACTAATACTTGAGAGGATGGTGTTTGTGTTAATGACAAAGTTTGTGAATAATCAAATTGTGATTCCAATTCTGCATCAATTTTCATATTATCTTCCTTAGGCAGTTCCTAGATGCTAGGAACTTGGAACTAATCCTCCTGTACTGGAACAAACTCTACCTCAGCTAAAATCCCTTCTACTATATCATCAAATAAATTTGAACCTATTGAATACAAAATTTTATCTACTAGCTCTTCTAGATTATCAAGGAAACCCTCTTTTTTTAAGCAAAGTGCATTAGGGTTCACAACATTTTCCTTAACATTAGTTAGGAGCTCAACATTTTCTCTCTCTATTTTTATTTCACTCAATAACTTCTACTATGAGCACACTCCTGATTTCAATGGTGAGACAAAAAAATATCCTTCTTCCAATGGTTTAATATAAATCTGAATAGGCTCTTTTATAAACATCAACTACTTAGCAATAGCATCTATTCGATTTAAAACTAATGATGAGACTGAGGGAAAGGCTACAAAATCATTGTTAGGCTTACTAATTTGATTGCCTTTCCCATATCGTCCACACAAGGTAGGATTATTTTCATTATGGACCAGTAACTCCTTGGATTCTATGTGACCCTTTTTCCTTGGCTCATGTTTCCCTTTCCTTCCTTAATCCTCAAGAGCAAGTTTCTTTAACTCATAGAGATTGTCAACAAATAACTCTACATCTCTCCTTCTAGGCGCATTGACCAGTACTGGTAACTCCTCTTTATCCTTCCTTTTATCAGGATGAGGAGGTGAATGCAAATTTGTTTTCCCTTTTAATTTTTGAAGATCAAGGCATGTTGATTTAACATGCTCAATTGAATGACAAAACATGCATACATTGTGTGGATTTTCTATAACAATTTCCTGAACCCAAATACCAAACTTTGATTTTATATGAATCTGGGTTGGGAAAGATTTTGTGATATCAAGCAAGATACAGACCCTGACAGGTTTGGAAGGATTTCTAAAAAACTCCATATCATGTTTTAGAAAAATCCCTACATGATTTTTCATTATTTAAATTAGTTTGAGCTCCCTATACTCCAAAGCTAAAGAATTCAATTGAACTCGGGATGGTACAAATCTAGCATCAAATTGTTGTGAGTTAAAATTTGGTACCTATGGTTGCATACACAAACCAGAACCCTTAGAGACCCAAGACTTTACTTTGTAAATAACATCTCTCTCTACTTTCAAATCAAAGAGCACACAAAAAATACCTTTTGCTTGATCCAAATAAAATACCTTGGTAACCCCTTCCCATTCTTCAAATAATAAATGCTTCAGTACATCTATTTCAAGGGTAAGGTTCCAAAACTTACAAATGAATGCCTGATGACGATGATCCTAAATTTGAGCTTGTAGTAGATCTTTAGAAAATGTAATATTAACAATACCTTTATGCTTTGTTTTAGATCTACTTCCATGAATTTGTTTAGTTAAGTCCTTCTAGGATGGTTCATCTTGATTTACCTACTTATGCCTCCATTGCAAGGCTTGTTTTTTTATTACCGTTTGTTTTTCTCTTGCTTGATTTTATCTTCCTATTAGACCTCTTTTTACCCTTCGTCAAAAGTGAAGATTTTGACACCCCTTCCTGATGAAGGTTGGCTTCAATACTTTTCGATTCTTGCTTTTTTGACCAATACCTTCCACTCCCATACCCACCATTGTTTGTATTTTCATGTTGCAATTGGGGATTTTTCTTCTCATACCTACCATTATCTGTATTTGTATGTTGCAAATAGGGCTTTTGCTTCTCATGCCTACCATTGTTTGTATTTGCATGTTGCAAATAAATCTTGGTAGAAGAGTTTTTCGAATCTTGATTTTTTAGATTACCCTTTTCTCCTTTATTTTGTCCATCAATATGAACATGCTTAGTCATGCGTGCTATTATCTACATGCTCATGTTGTTTTGGATTGAAGGGACCCGTTGCATGCCTCGGTTCTTTATCTGCATGAAATCTATTTTGAAATGGAATATCATTATTTTTTGAAACCCTAGCCCCCTCACTTTTCCCTTTTTGATTGGACCTATATTCTGCTTTTCTTTCTTTATACAATTGATTGAAAAATCTCATATTTTCTTCATGTTGTATGCTTTAAAAGCCATTTTTTTGCATATATAATGATCTATCATTCTCATATAAATCAAAAAAATATTGTTTCTCCTTATTCAAATGCCTGTGATAGCAAAAGGGAGCTTAATTTGGCCTTGTGAATCTATGTTTGACAACAGACTTCCCTTGTCTTGCATGTTGCCAAATTAGATTCCTTGTGGGTCCCTGACAAAATTGTGCCTGCCTACTCTAGCCATGATTTCCACGAGGAGGTGGATTCTTGTCCCTTTATGAGAAATATCTGTTGGGATGCCATTGTCACTCAGCCATTTTTTCGGTTCCTTTGATCATAATACAATTAATTATTATATATAATTAAATAATTTTGAATTACTTAATTCATTTTATCTTTGTTCCTCTTTGATTAATTTAAATAAATATCAATTTTATTTATATTATGTCACTAATTGTCCTTTTTCCTTCCATAATTAAATAAATTATTATTTATTTAATTATTTATTTCCACTTTCCTCTATAATTAAATAGTAATTTTTATCATTTAATTATTTACCATTTTCTTACCTCTAGTTAAACAATTATCTTTTCTTTTTATTAATCAATTATTCATTTTCCCTCCCTTAAATTAAATAATTGCTATCATTATTTAATTTAATTTCCTATTAGCCAAGCCCTAATCTCAACTAACTTCATGAGTATTGGTCCATCCTTCCCATACTTATCTCTTTTCCTCTCAATTAATCTCATTCGTTGATCATGACACCTCACCATCCCATCCTCACCCTTCATTTGAATTGATTTTTCTAGAAAAGCAAGCCATCACCTTCATTCCAACCTTAAGCACAATATTTGAATTTTTTCTATCTTGATATCTATCTATCTTGCATCGACATCAAGCTCATTTCATACATTGCATACTACAAATCTGAGAACAAATAAAGCAAAATGGAGAAGAGCAATGGAGGAGAATCAACTATGGCATAAAGATTGAGTATTATTGCTTTATTATTGTGATTTTTGTTGTCATTTGTGATTCATTGTTGGATTAGGGTCTTCATAGCTAGAATTAGGTATTTTTTTGTTGTTATCATTGATTCACGCCATTTATCCTAAAATTACCCTGATCTACATTTGGTGAACCTAACATGAACTAACTGAATTTTTAAATTTTTTGAGAAATTTTGATTTTTAGTAGTGCGATGCAATTAACCTATGCAGTGATACAATTGAGCCTTTAAACACCACAATCATCATACGATGCAACACATTTGAGCCTTCAAATGTTGTATTTATTGCTCAGAATGACACATCTGACTATTATCTTGCAAAAGTCAAAATCATTCAATCATTACTATTTCAGATCATTTTATTGGCTACTGGTTATTATTATGACATTCTAATAGTCTGCTTACATCATTCCCATCATCAAAATTTCTAATTTTTTAATCTATGTGCTTTTACAACTATAGGTTTTGTATCGTAATTGTTCCCTAAGATGCCACCATCATCGATCTCTACACCACAATCACCTTTTCTTTCACTACTATCATAGTTTTGTAAGCTACATCTATTGATTCCTGTGATGCATTAGTACATTAAATTTGAGCCTTTGTGCACTGCATCTGGATATCATAGCAAGAAGAGGGTATAAATATGATATTTTCATTTTTTTCTTTTCCCATTCATTAGGGCAGAGGGATTTCTTGTTATTGATATCTAATTTTCAACTTGTGGAATTTTTTGGGAGAACTTTTATTCTAAACTACTAATCCAATTTCTTGTAGGTTTCCATTGTGTGTTTGTGACTTCTAAATTAGGAACATTTTGAATTGGTGCTTAAAAAGAACAAGTGTCTTTTATGTTTTGTGCACTTGCACACATGTGTTATTTCTAAAGGTGTGTTTAACTAAAGTATCCACTCCCCTTGGGCTATGTGTGATCCTAGGTGATGAGAAATAGTGACGCAAAATAGTCTTGAGTATCCTCTCCCCTTGCAATATGTGTGATTCTTGGGTGATTAGAAAGATCATTTGCACAAGCCTTTTTTTATTTTCTATAGAGGTGGGCTTTCCTATGGAGTTACACCTTAGGGATGACTCCTAGTGTA
Source organism: Sequoia sempervirens (assembly GCA_007258455.2). NCBI lineage: Eukaryota > Viridiplantae > Streptophyta > Pinopsida > Cupressales > Cupressaceae > Sequoia > Sequoia sempervirens. The sequence continues at coordinate 60,211,577 of VDFB02270651.1, read as the reverse complement.
TATACCTCTAGTATGCTATATAAAAGTTCAAAAACTGAAAGGTGAGCTCTATCTAGATGCTTGTGTATGGCATGGTCCTAGTAGTCATGAGTGATTCCACACCTAGGTTAGAGATTTTGGTCTCCCATTACTATCTATGCCCAGTGGACTTTGGAGTTCACACAAGAGTGAGAACCATTTATTTTAGAAACCTAAGACTTTTTTTGGCCTTCTACTATTGTTGGTACATCAGGATAGCATCACCCCAAGAAGTTACTTACCATGTTTGGTGCTTGGTTGAGGTGGCATGGTTCCTTCTTTTGAGTTACTCCTTTCAAGGTGAGAGATGTTAAGGTGTTCCATGACCTTGAAATACTCTAGCTTCACCCCATCCTTGTACATAGAATTAAAATAACTCGAAAGGGTGAGGTAAGCCCACTTTAGTAGATAAACCCTATTACTACTAGCTAGGTTGTGATTTTTTGTATTGTTTGTGAACCAAGGCCAAGAGAGTTTTGTGAAAGAAAACTTGCAAAAATACTAATTTACCAAGAATTCAAAGAGTCAAAATTAGCCAAATCTATTTTTTGAATGTTTTCTATGTTTATGATCAAATCTAGAAATTTTCAAAAATAGAAAACAACCTAGAAAACATCAAATTTAGGCCAAAAAGTAGAGCACCACAACTATTTAATAGAATTCCTCAATTTTCAGATAGTACACCATAATTTCTAGTCAAAACAATGCATCTGTTAGAAGTCTTATGAAGTTAGAAGGCTACATTTTCTTGTGTGCCACAATTTCCTGGTCCTACATTGCAATTAACTGGCCCTACACTACATCTATGGCTTGAAACACTACAACTGACATAATCAAAAATTTTGAGGAAATATCTATACATCCAACTTTTGGTTTCCTTATAGACAATGATTGTACATTTAGATCTAAGACTTGTTTAGGTTTAGTCAGTCTATTTATTGCACTTAATCATTTACCTTAGGTTAGCTTGCATAGTCATAGCTTTCATAGAACACATCTTAGCTCATTCCATCATCATCTTTGAATCTTGAGATTATGAGGCTTATCACACTATTGAGAAAACCATAGTTGTATATTAAGGTGTCTTGACCTTATCATACTTCATCTATCTTATTCTTAGGTTGGGCTTATAACTCATGTGTCTACTTTAGGTTCACCTTTTATCCAATCATCATCATCATCATCATGTTGGTTCTTATCCTCTTGGGCTCTTGACATTTAGAGATGTTACTTTGGTCCATCATAACTTTCTTAGCATCCCTTTTTAAGGTTCAAAGTTGCATATCCAAATCTAACCATAGTCATAGTTATAGTTGTTAACAATGAGGATTGCACCCTAGTTGAGTTAGACTCAACTATCCTATGTAACATGGAAACATTCTCAAGCTCTAGGTGGCTTATAATGAGAATGAATCTCCAAAGAGGGTTGGTTCCCCTCATAAATCACCTAAAACTACAAACTTTTCTAAGGAAAGGGATAGAAGGATACTGAAATCAAAATCATAAAAAAAAATAAAGGGTGATGCACCAAAAACTTTTAAACTTATTCACTAATTCAACTCACAATTAGTTTGACAATAATTTTACTCTCACAATTCCATGTGAAACAATGCAATACATAAGTAATTTGTATGAAGGTTTGAAAATTAGAGGCTTACATGAAGGAAAAAAAAAGTTTTATCACAACTTCAACCTACTAATCGCATTAAACACAACGCACAACTTGCATTACATGAAACTTATGCACTCAAACTTGCAACAATGAGACATAGAAAAAGATTTGAAAATGGAATCACAATTGAACATCAAATCATTAACTACAAAATGAGAAAAAAAATGAAAAAGGAGAAAATTGTTGTCTTTATTGATCTAAAAGGAGTTGTGTAATCATCTTATAAAAATTTGAGTTACAAAAGGCATACAAAACTCTTTGCAATACTCAAGAGAGGAAGAAGCAATAACTACGAAAAAACTAAGTTTTTTCCCTTTTAATACCCAAAACCTTCTAAGAGCCAAGGAGCAAAAATTGCAGTTAACTTCAATCCAAAATAGTAACCAAAGTTCCATTTTTTAGCAAAGGGAAAAAACCACAAAAAGAGGGCCAAGAACTACTCCAAGTTGAGTGAAAATAGGTGGAAACTTTCCTTCCCAAGTGGATCGACCCAAAAGGACTCAAAAATCACCCAATTCTGATTGGAAAATCAAAATAGAAGGTTCAATTGAATCAGTCTTTCTATTTTGCATGATTTGGAAACTCAAACAGAAATAGGCAAGGCAAGCTAAAAAAACTCTTCTACATATTTTGCACTTGCTTAATTTACTGCATTTTAATTGAAAATTAATAAAGCAATTTATAGAACATTGCTTTAATAAATTCTTACAATGTTTTGCAGTTTCAATTTTGCAAAAAAGAAAGGAGGGAGTGGACTCAAGTTTGACCCAAACTTGGCTTCATTTTTGCAAAGGTATAAAATTCTCTCACTTAGGAATTTGATATTTGATTTTATCATAAAATCATAAGGCACCTATATTTTGTGAAATATGCAAAAGGGCCTAATGTATACAAAGAAGCTATTAATCTAGGCATAAAAAACTTAAAATAAAGTGAAAATAACCAAGATATGGGTTGACCAAATATTAGGGCAACAAGAAACCCTAGAACAAAACCCGTGGCCTCTCATTTCATTTCATTTTGCATTCTGATTTTTGTTGAGTCTTCAACTTTTTCCTATGCCGCCCTACTAGGGTTTCTCTTGAGCTTCTCATGGAGTCTTCAACTAGAGCTTTCTTAAGTTTTCCTTCTACAATATTTCTGAAGATAACTCGAGCCCTATGGAGAAACTCTTGTAAGCTCATGTTAAAGCCATGGTTGGTATGTTTCTTTTTGTTTCCTTTGTGAAAGAGAAATAATTTATGTGTGTTTTTGCACAGAAGATGTTGAAAGAAGCTTACTATTCCTTACTTATTTTCATTCGCTCAACCTCTTTCATTCCTTTTTTCTGTCCATGGCTTCACTTATCATTTTCCACTACCATTTTGAGAAGAAATGATGAAAATTTTCTTTTTATTTGTTGTATATTTCTCATGCTCGACCTTGAGCCTCCATGCTTCTATTTATGTAAAAAATATGAATATTTTTTTAAAGAGAAAATACCATAGGATGTGGCTTCACTTGTGCATTTTACTTATTCCCTTAACAAATTGTTGTCCATGCTCATCCTTTTCAACAAATCTACTTTGTAAATGATCAATTTTTGTTTTGATTACATTATAATCCTATAGAGTTCTCTGGTGTTGATCTTGCAACATCAACTTCATAGTTTCAGAACTTATTGTTGTTTCATAGTTGCAAACTATGACACTTTATCCTCTGTGATGATGAAATTAATTTATGCAATACTTTTATTGAACCTAGTGGCCATGGTGGCAGTAGCTCACTAGTTAGTTAAACATTTTTAAATCAATGGTATTGTACCTTGCATCACCATTAAGGATACTCCATGTCTTTTGATAAATCTATGTATGCTCGCTAATAGTGACCAAGTGAGTCGAATGGTGGCTCACGTACTCTATTCACTCATGCAAAGGTAACTTCAAGAAATACTATCTTTTCATGACTGTCCATTTTGAACATGGATCAAACATTTACATTCAAGCATTGCTACTAATCAAACTCAAAATAATTATGTTTTTTAAATGAACCTTTGAAAATGAACTCTCTTTTTTTAAGCAAAAGGCTTGAAAGCCTATATATATATATATATATATTATAAAATATGATTTACATGGATGAAGAAAGTTTCAGATCTAAAAGTATATGAAAAGAAGTTGATAAAATATCAAAATTTAGCTTCAAGTGTGTAGAAAACTACTACTTAAAACCCTTTGCATCACCCTTATAACACCCCTAGAAGCTGATAAAATATAAAAATTCAGCTTTAATTATGCAAAAACCACAAATTAAACAACACCGTTATAACCTATAAGCAACTAATACCTAAATCTTCAAGGAGAAAAACCTAAAAACTTTAGAAGAAACACACTATTCTTCCATAAAATCTCCATGGACTGAATTTTCATCTTCAATTTCCAACCTCTTCGTCAACTGAAAACCTCTTTCAAACAAGCTTCAATGACCCACAAAGAACGTCAGATGCTCCATAGGTCGAGGCATTCACACATTGACATAGGAGAAATGAGTTGGTTCATTGCTTGGTGAGCAAAGAGGAACACTGTTTGGAGCACGAACATGGTGAGTATGGTGAACTTGATGATGATCCTAAGCTAGCGAGGGAACCCCGAGTTGTAAGTCCAAACGTATACCAAAAGCTGGAACTGGAGGAATATGCACCCTTAAAAAGTTTCAAGCATAGAATTTTTCCCTTATGTCCACCTCCATAATAGAGCATACGCAATGACGATGCTTCCACAAAGCCCGTAGGAGAATGTTATCATTCTAAAACTGCAAGGCCAGTTTGATGGCTTCATAGAATTCTTCAAACCCTTGTCATTGCTACACAAAATCCCTAGGAAATAGATGACTAATGTATCCATCTCCACTAAAAATATTATAAACTTGCATTGCCTTAAGAATAGAGTTGTCCAAGATATATTGGAAATTCACATATTTTCTTGCCAAATCCTCAAGTTTTGTTAATGATTGAATAAAATTCATAGCATTTAATAAGAAAATTTAAATCACCTAGGATGGAAAGAGAAAACATCGAGCCCTCGGACGGGTGACATCCACCCCCAACACCGTGTGAATCAAATCCTCAACTCTTCCACCATCAATTTTCAATATTACCTTCAAAGATTCTTGAGATAGGTAACTTTCAAAAGGACGCTCCCATGGTTTGATAGGAAAGCAAACTCTGAGATTCCACAGGAGGAATTCCATTTCTCTCAACTAGATAATACCCTAGCTTGGAACAGCTACACTAGAAAATCCTACCAATTTCCTTTAGTGTGTAAAAATGAATGAGAGAAATTCATTATATAAGCTCTTCTAAAGTCCACATACTGAAGTGACCTCACATTTTATCATGAAAAGAAAAGGAATAAGGAAAAGCCTCAGAATGATGTCTCCATGAATGTCGGCTCGTGTGAGTAGATGGCTAAAAATTTGCTGCAGAAACAAAGCATTTAATACTTTATATAACTTGTACCTACAACACAGATAAAACATTAAGCAAAATAAAATCTTAACATGAGATGATCCACTTGGAATCTTTGCATGAATGTGAGTGTCGGCAAGTGGATGGAAAACGTCATTTTAGTTTGAGACATACTCCAGTCTAAGCAAATAACTAATCATTACAATTCCTAATGTTGAGGAATATGCATGATATTTATTCATCCACTTGAGGTGGCTTGGAAGAAATTATGGGATTTATGAAATGAAGACATTGTTACTCTATTGGGCTCACATTGCAAGATACTTGAGAAGAGAATTCGTATCTCCACCAAGATATGCCATCATTAATATACATGTTATCTAAGATCCTTTTAACCATGTGATAAAATATATTGGTTACAACTGCCAAGTCAGATCAATGCCACGTAGGAATGAAGCAGGTAGTGCAACACCCATATCCCATTGCCAACAACACCTATATCCCATTGGAAACTCCCAGTGCCAACTCTTGATAAGCTTTTTACTACTTGCAGCCTTAGAACAATTAGCATTGCTCCATTCTAACTATCTCTTGAAGATGGGGAAATGCTGATAAATCTTTAGTGGATTTTATATTAGTCAAGCCTTGTTGATCACAAGCCAAATTAGCAAGCCCATCTACCAAAATTTTTCCCTCTCTATATGTATGGGAGAGACAATAATCATCAAACGATTCTAACAAAACCTAATTTTTCAGAAGCACATATCTTTGTTTCCAATTGCATATTCTCTTGAATTTACATGCATTGATTATCAAAAGAGAATCTCCTTCCACATGAACTCTTTTAATATTTAGATGCTTTTCCAAAGATAGTCCTGCTAATAATGCATGAACCTCTGCCATATTATTTGTGCAAGAGTTTAAATGAACTGCTCTAGCTACTACCAAAGAACCCCTAAAATCTTGAATACAACAGCCAGCACCTGCAACACCAGGGTTTCCGTGTGATGCCCCATCAAAGTTAAGTTTGAGAAAGGATGAACTTGGCGGTAACTATTCCACCTTATTTCTATCAACTTTAACTGAGTTGGACTACACTGGAACTCCTTGAAGTGGAAAAATAATATGTTTCCAGTGATACAAAATAAAATTATCCCAATTTGAGTATATAGAAGAACCTAACTTGGAATTGGCAACATAAGAATTACATACTTCAGAGATTGTCTTCTCTACCTTCACTTTAATTTTGTCTATTGAAACTGTTTGATTTTTAAAAATGCATATATTTTTCTCCAACCAAATTGACCATATTACCAGCATAGGATAACTAGCCAGATGCAAGCAAATAGAGCAGTCTTATGAAGAATAGGCTAGCTAGTGAACAAATCCCAAAGGGAATTAGGTAGAGGAAAAAGAATATTCAATTTTCCCATATGAAATTCCATACCTCATATGCCGCTAGATAGTAGAAAAAAAGGAAATCCACTATTTCATTTTCCTCTTTACATAAGACACATCTAAAAGCTGAAAGCCCTTGTGATGCCAAATTTCTCCAGACAATCACTTGTGAGTATTCTCTTCTTTAAGGCTAACCAAGCAAAACTACCTGCCTTAGGCAACTAAGCATAATTCCAATAGAAGGAAAAATATCTATGAGACTAAGACTCAGAAGCTTGAGCAATGATAGATTTGTAACCTTGTTTGACTATGTACAAACCATTCTTGGAAGGAGCCCATAGCAACTTATCTCGAACATGTGAAAAATAGACCTTTCTATTGTTCAAGATATCTCTAAGAATATCCTTTTGTCTATCTGGTAGAGGGGTATTTTCCAAATCTTTCCACTAAACCAGGCCTATTATTGGGTGACAAGAAGAAACATAATCCTTTAGGAATACTCCCCAGAGCTGTGAAAGTACATTTTCAGCTAAATGCATATCCTGATTCAAATTAAGTGGGGGTAGGCCATTCCAAGAATCTCTCCAAAAGGTCACTTGATCTCCAGTATTCACCTCCCATGATAGGAAAGGGCTAATAACATCTCTACAAGCTACTATGAAATTCCACATAACTGCATTCCTCCTTAAAAAATATTACAATTCAAAACATGAGTGAGGGGTTGCTTACTATAATTGAATTTAGGCATACCATTTTGAAGATGAGTGCACAATGTTACTCTTTACGAAACACTGTCAATGCAATGTTTGTTGTTTTTCATGAAACACTGCTTATTCACAAAAATAGACTATTGCACCTTTCACTTTACTTGCATAATTATGAAGGTTGTTCAGTATTCCTTTGATGTATGCACTATGTTGTCCCATGATAGTGATATTAGAGAAATATTCTTGAGTCTTGGTATGTTTGTTTCTGCATTCAAATCTATTGCTCCTTGTATGTTATGCATGGAACTATACATTCAATTTTATCATCAACTTCATTTGCAAACAATTGACTGCCCATTATGCCTTGATAATGCTGTCCCCCATTTTTGCAATTTTTCCTTTGCACTGTGGTCAACTTCATGAGAGTGATTTCCAATATTTCCTTGAACACCATTGTTAGAGGCTTCCTACTATGACCTCATTGCACCTTTTCCATTTCTCCTTTTGGCATTTAATGAATGAGCCGTATCATCAATGTATGCATCTTATTTGATATAGGTAGTAAGAAATGATGATGAGATAGCCAATAAATGATGTAAAACCATGATGCAAATGATGCACATTTACTCAGTTTTGCACATTATTTAAATAGTTTTATATAAGCTCATTTCTCACTTGTGATTCCCATTTCAAAGTGAAAGGGGTAACCTCTTTGCACCTTTGACTTGGTTGTCATGAATGGACAATGTGCTCAGCTACCTTGTAAATTGATCTTCAAACAAAATATGCTTTTATTTGAAAAGCTTAATCATGTCTTGCTTATCTCATATCCCTCTTAAGACTTAGAGGGTAGCATGATGAGCTCAACCCTTGTGGGAGGCCATTTCATCCACATGCTAAAATATCATGCACAAAGAAACATGCAATGGTGAATTTACCTATACCTGCACATTGCACAAACAAGTTAGATAAAAAAAATGAAGCTCAATGCTCCTTTGATGTTTTGATTTTTTCCGGCTCTCTTGATACATGTGACAATTTCTCAAGCTGATCTAATGCATCATAGATGCAAGTTATATTTATGTTGATGAACATATGATGATATTTCATGTCTTGAGCTCTAACCAACTCCTATTATCTGCAGGTATATCTGAAGACTAGGAGCAGGAGGAGATGAAGAAAAAGGACAAACACCAAGATTCTTCCACTTCAGGCAATGAAGGATATGATTTATTTTCATGTGTTTTTCCTATTTTATCTTCATTTGTATAGCTTATATGTATGTTATTTTAGTTCAGTCATGCCCACGGTGGGTCACTTGATCACTTTTCTTTCAATGTAAAAACAACAACATTTATGCAAACTTTTGTACATTTCCTTTGTAAAATGAATGAAAGACAATAATATCATGCAATTTATATAATTTATTTCTATTGTAAAACCTTGCATAATAAAATTGAATCTCTTTTGAATGCATCCTTTTTTGCAATGGTTAACCATAGTAGAAATTTGTTAATCCCCCTTCACTTTAAAAAAAAAATAACTAACTCAGCTCTACCCAATTGAGTTGTAAGTGAAAAATGGGTAATAATAGTCTCATTACCACTCTGCATATAAAACTTAGTCATAGTTACATTACCATCTTGCATTCTTATAGTCAAGAATCCAAAAATATAGCATAGTTTCATTGTCATCTTGTATCTCATCCATTAGTTTACATCTTCATCTTTAGTTGCATTCATTTCAAAAGTCTCAAATATCCAAAGGTCACAAGTCTTATAGGGTCTTCACTAGATCACAAAGGAAATTAAAAGATATGGATCCCTCATATGAACTTTATGTTAATTGAACTAGAAACGTGAACTTTGGGTCATCTTCAAACCAACCTCAAACATCACAATGTGAAATTCCAAATCTGTTTGACAATCTTACGTTGAAAGATGTTAACCAAAGTCTAATCCTCGAAGAGATTGAAAAGGCCTCTCAAGATCCTAAGATAGTTCACATCATAGAGGAGCTTGTCAATGTGGATCCTAATACATACTTTCTTACACTCACCAAGAAGGGTGCCAAGCTTCCCCTTGACTTCTACACTTCCACAATTTTAGAGGGAGCCACACAAACACAAATTCAAGGCCAAGGTCAAAACACATTTTCACAATGTCATCCCTCCTCACAAAAAATGCACACTATTTTACCTCTAGGGGGAACTATACATAATATGACAACTACACACATCCCCTTGCTCCAATATTTGGGATTAAAAGAACACATGAAAAATATCAAGGACCAAGTCCCACATTTTTCAATCCATTTTCCTCATTCCCTAGTACCATGGATATGAATTTTTCAAAATTATTTTCCACATCATCCACTCAAAAATTCATAACATCAATCAACACAACCCCAAATCAAAATCCAAACCCCTCAAGTAAGACAAGAAGGATTCATATTGCCACATCAAGAGCATAAACCCAAATGATTAATACTACACCAAACACAAACATGTATTTTGGGTCAAATATAAACACCAACCAACCTCCATCACACCATGTCAACTCAAACCCCAACTTCACACCACAATACCAACAAACAAATCAAAGTTCACCAAAACACAATACCAATGCCAATAGCAATACTAATACCATGTTCACATCCCACTTCCAACAATGCAATCAAAATCCTTCTAAAAAAAATCAACCCAAACCCAACATTTACATCCAAATTCCAAAACAAAAACCCATCATCATCATACAAATACCTCAACACATTAAACACCAATAACAATCCTCTCATGAAAATTTAACAAAACATGCCACCATCACCCATGGAAACTTTGATGCAACAAATGTAAGAAATGTAACAAAAAATGACCAACATGCAAGTGAGTGGGAAAAACAAAACATATTCCATTGAAGAGCCATGTCATCCTTTTGATTGAACCATATGCATGCAACCTTTCCCTCCACACTTCAATGTTCTAAACTTTAACAAATACAAGGGGAAAGGAGATCCAATAGAACACATTCAAGAGTTTAATACTTCTCATGGATGTCACTTTTGAGCATACATACTTGATGAGATTAATCCCATGTAGCCTTGCTGGTTATTTTTTTAGAACCAAACTTGATCTCATCATATGCCTATGAACTTGCCACAGTTCAATGATCAACACTAGTAAGGATTGGCCAACAAACAAGTAAGGATTACTAGGCCCTTAATTCTACTCTTCAAACTCTGTGAAACCTAGGAGGGTGATCCTTATTATGTTCATATGATATTCTTCTACCATTTTATCAAGAATATTTGAGCAAATAGATATATTCCTATAAGATGCAACTAGATAAAATTCACCAAGTATTTGGCTGACCCTTAAGAAAATTACTATCTACAGCAAGGAATAAATGATATTTCATAACGATATGTTGTAATTGGAAGTGTTTAAATGATTTTCATTCTTATTTTGAGTTCTTGGTCAAGTGCAAGACTGACTCATTTACATTTAGGATAACCAAACAAATAGACCAGTGCTTTTCCATTGGGTAACGAGGTCACATTTGTAACAATATGTAATACATTAGCATTTCAGACTCAACATTTATGGGCTATTGACATATTGCATTACAATATTCAACTCATTGTATCAAAAGAAAAACTACTTAGAAATCCTAGAATCTTCCCTCACAAACCTATGATCTTATTTTAGCATTTAATTAGTTCATTAAAGCAAAGAAAAAATAATCACTCATTCAACCAAAACGATTAAAGATAAACAAAAGATCCTTAACAATTTCATTTATAATTTGGAAGACAAAATACATAGGAGAGAATGTGCTTTCAAAAATGCATTTTCATTCATACGCTGCTACTATTATAAAACTGATTAAGCTTATTACAAATTATCTTATACCCTAGACTTCATACTATTATATTCCAATGTGCATTAGTTACAAACTGCTCTTGCCCGAGCTCAGTTTTCAACCTAGACCACTCAAGACCCAAAATTTGAACCCCTATAACTAGCCCTGAAATACTATTTATAAGAACATGAGAGCGACAAGCATTAGACCAAATTACCATTTTAGTCACATTTACATTTGGCACTTAATTTCATTTCAATTTCATAAATTCCCCTAAACGGTTATATTTGCACATTACAAAGTGGGGGGAAAAAAAAAGACAAAACCCATATAGTACATTGAAGAAGATCAGCTAGCCTTCCAAAAGGCATCGTTTTTCATTGCAGAATAACCAAAATCTCTCATCCACATCAACCAAAGAAGATTTTTCACATCATCACCCAAAACAAAAACTTACACATTCGCTAAAGAAGACGAGCCCGTTGTTGTGGTAGAGGTGTCATCAAAAAAAAATAAAAATTGGGGTGCTACTCTAATTCTTCAAAATAAGAGTAGGCACATCCCCTTTGTGTTCTTGTTGAAACTAGAGAAGTCACTACCTCTCCATCATTAGAATACTCTCGACATGCCAATGTGAGAAGGTAACAGTCGTACTCTAGGTCAATATCCACTTCATCGCTCAAAAGATCGACCAAATCCTCCATGGCATAATTATGCCTCCCCATATAAGAATCATAAGCCGTGTGGTACTTATTCTTCTTCTTCCCACAAGACAACCAACTTATGACCAAAATCACCCTGGTTATTAACAAAAATCCTACTCAGGTTGTAAGTGCTCTAGACACCACCCTCCATAGACTTCTTATGGGCCCTCCTCTTCTCTTTTGGCTTTGCAAGAGCTTCTGGTGTTTCTTGTTCAATTTTAGGTGTGTCCTCTTGAGATTTAAGCATACTAATCCTCCTAGACCTCCTGACTAGTTGGACAGAATCACTAGGTTTACTCATTTTTATAGAAAATGGAACAAGAGCTAACAAACCTTCACTTGTAGGAAAAAATCACTAGTTTGTTCTCAAGTTGAAATTTGTAGAGAAAAACCCCAAGACCTATGCAATTCTTATCAACCAAAATAGAAATAATAGGAAATTAAACCCTCACCACCCTAGGAATTTAGATCTCACGAGCTAACTTGTGCATAATTGAAATAGAGCAAGTATGAACACCTACTTACCCAAGACAAACTACCTTCAATATATTATGCAATTTCCTACCTGAGACCCACACGCTTCTTCTCTAGCTCTAAACCAATTTCTCAACTCTCAATGACTACAAATGGTGAAATAAAACAACAGATGATTTGCATTAAGTAGAGCAACTGAAGGGTGTAGCCATTAATGTTCAATGAAATCTTTTGCGAGCGAGCTAACAACCAACCGCTCAGCTCTAAATCTTGGTTGTCGATCATCTTTGATTTAAAACATAATAAATGATACCCCTCAAGCTTCACCACTTTCCTTTTCATCCGTACTTGGAAACAACAATGATACCTTGAAAAGTCACCACATAATTATCCACATATTTACCATATCTTCTACACTTTGTCGCTCATCGCAGTAATGCTCCTAAGCCATCTCCAAACTTTGGTGATGAACAACAATAACCCACTAAAGGGAATATGCCTTGGTATATCCCTTATCGTTATCTCAGAAATTTGACAAAGCTACATTTGTGTTTCAGTGAGGAGGACCTTTCGACGATGCCATAGTGTACCTGCAAGCCATCACACATCACTATAACTATCTTGGAGTTGAAATTGCTTTTGGTGATGGGAAAAAACCAACGATAGCACCAAACTCTGACAAGTGGCATGATTGCACTGCTTCATTGAACACATTCCCATCGCTCATCGCAAAAATAGAGAAAAGTCATGATACACTTCGGCAAAGTTGTGATATGAAGAAAAGACAATGTCCATTGTGCATCATTGTAATGGAACCAAGGGACCAAAGGACTTTAGCAACAGGCGATATGAGGACATTGAACACATCCCTCATTTCTAAAATGAACTCGATGGTAAGAATGACTTCAGTGATGAGCAATGATTCAAGTGACTGGAAAAGGGTACATGCACTAAGTTATTTTTAACAAAGGGGCATGCCTAAGATAACATAAGATAAGGTATTAATAGATAGATAACCCCTTATTGCAAGGGATGTAAAGGCCAAAAAAGTTGATAAATCAACCTTTTAAAATAAAGAAATTTTGAGGGCCTAAGCACACAAAAAGGTTTTAGCGATGGGTAACAGGAAATCCTAACCATATAGATTTGGTTACTCAATGAATTTCAATGACTCGGGCTACCTTTAACATGATCGAGAACGGGCATAGCAAGTCAATGGTAAAATATAACATTGCAACGAGTATCAGACTTAAGGGTATTTTAAGAAGTTTTTAGTATTACACACCATAAGGAATGATGAAAGGAAAAACCCTAAGCCTAGAGTCATGAGATTAACCAAATTTTTGTAGATTTTTTGGATGGAACATAAATATTTTTTATGGGTTCCATCAGTGGCGCTTGTTGGAGACATTTATTCCTCAAGAATAGAGTGAGATCAAAGAATCTCAGGTGAAGTAGACCAAGCACATAGAATAAAAAGTAAGGACTTTCCTAGGCAAGGCAAGAGAACTATACCAAAGCAAACACACCTATACAAAATTTACAATATTGTACAATGTGCACTCCTCAAATTTTCCAAAAATCCTTTTTTGATGTGCAAGCTTTTAGCTTGTATTCTCAAATTTAATAGGCTTTCATTTCAATTGGTGGCCCCAGGCCCCCAAAAAAACTTAGAACCAATCTTTTCCTCTATCAAAAACCTTGATTTCTACTATCTGTACTAGGCCAAGGTTGAATACATTGCCATGAAATGCTCAACATCCAACCCTGGTGTGGTCACTACAACTAACCATAATTTCCATGTGCCTAAACATACCATTGTCATCATTAACCCTGTCCAACTAAAAATTGTAATCAAACATCAACTAAAATCTATAATCAATGTAGCACTTTAGCTTGCTCCGTTCACAATCATACTTCACCAAATACTCATCTGATTGGATTGGAAATAGAAAACATTCATAGTCCACTTGATCATTAATACCATAAGGGTTGTCATCAATTTAAGTTTGCACATCAAACTGAAAAACCTTCATAAAAACTTTGTTCAAAATCTTCACCCAAGAACATATATCCTGACCCTTTCGAATTACACTGCAACTCCACTTCTAATAACTCAGGGCTAGTAGAAAGTTCATATAAAACCCTAGAGTCATCTTCTAATTTTTGTCCCATGCCAAATAAACATTTATATTGAGTGATGAACAAGAAATGTTCATGCATAGGTATGTTCTCAAATTGGTGTTCACATTCATCAGAACAATGTAAACTAGTCATACTACCATATACTCCACTTCCTTGGGAAAGTAATTCATCAAAACCTATGGTACTGTTGCTCTTATTCAGATTAGGGTCACACCACAAACAACATTTTCAATTATATCCCATGCCTCAAAGAATACCTCCATTTTAGGTTCATTGACATGGTCTAACTCATCTTTCAAATCATTATCTAAGTCAAAGTAAAAATGTTTCAAAGGATGGCTCAAATAACTCGGATTAATAAAGTTAATAACAAGGCACTCATGTGTACCATCAATTGATATGTATGATGACTCAAATGTGAAGGGTTCATCATAATTTGAATGTTTCTCATTACCAATTGAACAAGCTTCTTCATTCCTTTCCTCATCAATACATTCCCTATCAAAAACAATCATGTCGATTTTTTCAAAAAAACTTGCATATTCCATTTCTACTTCACATAGATAATCAAGAACAACTAGGACATGATCCTACTAGTTAGTTCTACAATTTTCATCAATTTTAACACTGTGCTTAGGCTCAAGATACTGAACACATACATGTTTTTCTTCAAACCCATCATCATTCACAAAACTAGCATGCTCTAGTTTTGACTTGTTTGGATTGCACTCTAGGTATCCATCACATGGAGTTTGTTCATTCACTTGTAAGGGAAAAACCTTATGAGCATTAATATCATTTCATTCCTCATGCAAAGAAAATGCTTCTGGATCAACTTCATAAAAAGATTCGTACTCTTCATAAAAGTAATTAGAGACCTCAGTTTCCCCTTGATCATTATTGCAAGGGAATTCATCATCACCCAGACTAAGCTTAGAGTATTTAGAGTGAATACTCAAACTCTCATCCTTAATACACCTATTCTTGATTTTTCATGATATATCAACAACACTCACAAATATATCTTCATCCTCATCACTAATGTACTAATTTGTATATAAGTTGTTTGTAAATTGATTACAACCACTGTCCTCACTCATACCACAAGATAGATGTCTATTCTCTGATATACCCCTTTCACTTGTAAACTTGCATTGCCTTATGATTCTCTTCAATAGGAAAACCACCGCTGACACTATGGGATTTCATACTTTGTGCATAATCATATTTAGCTTCTTCAACAATTCTTATCCAATCAATTATCTAATCAAAACCCTAAGGCTTTAATTCTTTTGGAAAAGTACTAAGCACTGGTTCAAAAATCACACTAAAGAAATCAATGCACAATAAATCCTCAGGTCTAAAATTCTTGGGAAATTTGAACAAGGCATCCAAAAACCTTGCAAATAGGTCATATGGTGATTCTTCCTTGTCTTTTCATTTTAAATAGTTCATGAACAAAATACATTTGATTAGTAATGCTTGAAATTTGTTGATGTTCAATTTGTAACTCACCACTACTCACATCTAGTAATGATGGAAAAATCAGGATAGTAGAAGCATCATTATCATGACAATCACTTCTATTGTCTGATCCACTTGCTTGAGGTGCATTAGAATAACCTACACTCGTATCCGTATAATAATTTATTATTGAATATCTCAAGTTGTTTTCAATGTCCATGGAAATTTGATATGCATGATGCAATGTTGTAGGTTCCTTATATCTCAAAAAATAACTCATTTCTTCATCGCATGCACCCAAATACACAACCAAACACTCTGCATCACTTGGTCTCATGTTTTTTTTGGATATTTCTTATTTTCTTTTGCAAATCTAAGGTTAAATCTTGGGACCAACTCTTCTTCATCCTTTTGAATTTCTATAAGTTTTTTCCTTATTGAACTTGGATTAATCCTTTCATCAAATTATTCTATAAATGCTACAATGAACTCATTCCATGAAGTAATAGAGCACACCGAAAATCATGAAAAACCAATCTCTAGTATCTTTCTTTAGAGATTGCACAAAGAGATTCATGACAACATCTTCATTATTTATCTCATAGTCTCCCATCAAGTCCGTAAAAGTATGCAAATGTCTATAAGATGATTCTAAGCTTTGACCCATGAACTTTGGAAAAAATTCCCTAACATCATTAGGAACAAGGTTTGGAAAACCCTAAATACCATCAAAATTCAATGGTCTATACCTTCGAATAGAGAAATTTCTTTGAGAGTATGACATAGGTTGCACATTCTTCATTTTCTCACTTGACACTCCACAGGGAGATACAGAGGAATGATACATTTTTTTGCACCTTTTTCAAACCCCACACATCAACTCTATAGTTGATTATTACCTACTCTATTTCATGATTTAACCATGACCTTAATATGCATAACTCAAATACATTTATGCCTCATAACCCTTAAATTAGGCAAATTTCAAAACAAGCATACTTCTTTAACACAATACTATTATTTCAAATTATATCATAGAAGTATGTAGAATTATCACTACCATTCCCTTTACTAGTGCTTAATTCACTTAATAGGGAAGCAAAATTTTCTCCAACTCCTTTAATATGATTTTCACACAAATTTATTGCTTCTTGAAAACCAAAATAGGGGGAATACCTAGATATTTTGCAACTACTACTAATTATGCTTATGACTGGAAAACTTTGAAAAGTTGACGCTATCATCACAATTTCATTAGGTTCTTTGCACAGAGTCACCACCTCCTTATACAAAGGAATGAACTTCAACAATTTGAAGTTTCTTTCAAAGGTTAATTTCACTTTGAGTCTTCTCCAAGATCAGAGTCATACATGAATCCATTATATTTTCTACAACACAACCCTTTCCATGTTTGAAACTCAATATCTGAACTAGATGTTTAGATTTAGTAAATTCCTTAACTCTCTCAAGACACTACGAAAGTCTTTTGAAATTTTCTTTCTATCCTTCCATCAGGGTACTTCATCATGTGAGTTTAGATCCACCTCATCTTTTCTCAACAAATTTTCACTCTAATTTACTAGATTGTATCAAATAATGCATACTGGTGTAGAGATCTCGAAGTTGCCACCCATATTTAGTGATAAAATATGAAAATATTTATATAATTACAGTAGATCTTAACAGAATTTGCAAGTGCTAAGAGAGCACAACAAATGCTTGCAATATTTCTGAGGATTGACTCACTAACATCACAACTAGACTTGAAAGATGCATATGTACTAGAAAAATATTTGACTCTACTACCTATGATTTGCAACCAAATATCTAAGTGCATTCCCCAGTAGAGTTGCCAATCTATTGGTTATTTTTTTAGAACCAAATCTAATCTCACCAGATGCTTATGAACTTTCCATAGTTCAATGATCAACACCGGTAAGGATTGGCCAACAAAAAAGTAAGGATTACTAGGCCCTTACTTCTACTCTTCAGGCTCTTTGAAACCCAGGAGGGTGATCCTTATTATTTTAATATGATATTCTTCTACCATTTTATCAAGAACATTTGAGAAAATAGATATATTCCTATAAGATGCAACTACATAAAATTCACCAAGGATTTGGTTGACCCTTAAAAAAATTACTATCTACAGTAAGGAATAAATGATATTACATAATGATATGTTGTAATTGAAAGTGTTTAAATGATTTTCATTTTTATTTTGAGTTCTTGGTCAGGCACAAAACTGAATCATTTACATTTAGGATAACCAAACAAATAGACCATTTTTTTTCCATTGGGTAATAGAGTCACATTTGTAACAATCTATAATACATTAGCATTTCAGACTCAACATTTGTGGGCTATTGAAATATTGCATTACAATATTCAACTCACTATATTAGAAGAAAAACTACTTAGAAATCCTAGAATCTTCCCTCACAAACCTATGATCTTATTTTAGCATTTAATTAGTTCATTAAACCAAAGCAAAAATAAAATCACCCATTCAACCAAAATGATTGAAGATAAACAAAAGATCCTTAACCATTTCATTTATAATTTGGAAGGAAAAATACATAGGAGAGAATGTGCTTTCGAACTTGCATTTTCATTCATATGTTGCTGCTATTGTAAAACTAATTAAGCTTATTACAAATTATCTTATACTCTAGACTTCATACTATTCTATTCATTTGAGCATTAATTACAAACTGCTCTTGCACAAGCTTAGTTTTCAGCCTAGACCACTTGAGATCTAGAATTTGAACTCCCGTAACTGGCCCTAAAATCCCATTTATAAGAATATGGGAGTGACAAGCATTAGACCAAATTACCATTTCAGTCACATTTACATTTGACACTTAATTTCATTTCAATTTCCTAAATTCCCTTAGACGGTTATATTTGCACATTGTAAAGTGGGGGAAAAAAAAAAGACAAAACCCATATAGTACGTTGAAGAAGATCAACCAACCTTCCAAAAGGCATCGTCTGTCATTGTAGAATAACCAAAATCTCCTGTCCACATCGACCAAAGAAGATTCTTTACGTCATCACCCAAAAAAAAACTTACACATTCGATGAAGAAGACAAGCCTGTTGTTGTGGTAGAGGTGTCATCAAAAACAAAAATAGAACTAGGGTGCTACTCTAATTCTTCAGAATCAAAGTAGGCACATCCCCTTTGTGTTCTTGCTAAAATTGGAGAAGCCACTACCTCTCCATCATTAGAATACTCCTGACATGCCAGTGTGAGAAGGTAATAGCCATACTCTGGGTCAGTATTTGCTTCATTGCTCAAAGGACCAGTCGAATCCTCCATGGAAGAATTGTGCCTCCCCATGTAAGAATCATAAGCCTTGTTGTACTTATTCTTCTTCTTCCCACAAGACTTAGCCAATTTCCCACTAGACTCACCCTGGTTATGAACAACAATCCTACTCCTTGGGTTGTAAGTGCTCTAGACACCACCCTCCACAGACTTCTTACGAGCTCTTCTCTTCTCTTTTAGCTTCGCAGGAGCTCTTGGTGTTCCTTGTTCAATTTTAGGTGCATCCTCCTAAGATTCAAGCATACTAATCCTTCTAGACCTCATGATTGGTTGAAAAGACTTGCTAGGCTTAATCATTTTCATAGAAAATGGAACAAGAGCTAACAAACCTTCACTTGTAGGAAAAACTCACTGGTTTGTTCTCAAGTTGAAATTTGCAGAGGAAAACCCCAAGACCTACACAATTCATATCAACCCAAATAGAAATTGCAAGAAATTAAACCCTTTCCACCCCAAGAATTTAGATCTCATGAGCTAACTTGTGCATAATTGAAATAGAGTAGGTATGAACACCTTCTTACCCGAGATAAACTACCTTCAATATTTTTTTTTTTGAATCTATTGCTTCTGGATTTGATTGTGTGGACTCTTTTTTCATCAAATCCAGAAGCAATAGATTCAAATTCATATGGATTGTGGAAATATAATTACATTTACCTTCAATATCTTCTACAATTTCCTGCATGAGACCCACATGCTTCTTCTCTAGCTCTAAACCAAATTTTCAACTCTCGATGGCTATAAATGGTGAAATAAAATATCAGATGATATGTATTAAGTAGAGCAATTGGAGCATGTAGCCATTAACATTCAAATAAGGCTCGTGTGAGCGAGCTGAAAACCAGCTTCTCAACTTTGAATCTTGGTTGTCAATCATCTTTGATTTAAAAAATAATTAATAATACTCCTCAAGATTCACCACTTTCCTTTCAATCTGTACTTGGAAACAATGATGACACCTTGAAAATCCTCCACATAATTATCCACATATTTACCATATCTTCTACACTTTGTCACTCATCGCAATAATGCTCCTAAGCCATCTACAAACTTCAACGATGAACAAAAATAGCTCACTGAAGGGAATATTCCTTGGTATATCCCTTATTGCTTTTCATAGAAATGCGATAAAGTTGCATTTGTGTTTCAGCAAGGACCTTCTAGTGATGCCATAGTGTACTCACAAGCCATCACACATCATTGTAACTATCTTGGAGTTGAAATTGTTTTCAATGATGGGAAAAAACTAGTGATAGCACCAAACTATGACAAGTGGAAAGATTACATCGCTTCATTCAACACATTCCCATCGATCAATGAAGAAATAGAAAAATTCATGATACACTTCAATGATGACGTAATATGAAGAAAATACAATGTTTGTTGTACATTGTTGTAATGGAACTAAGGGACCAATGGACTTTGGCGACAAGCGATATGAGAATGACATTGAGCACATCGCTCATTGCTAAAAAGAACTTGGTGGTAAGAATGACTTAAGTGATGAGTGATGATTCAAGTGACTAGAAAAAGGCACTTGTGCTAAGTTGTTTTTGACAAAGGGGACTGCCTAAGATAACATAATATAAGGTCTTAATAGATAGATAACCCCTTATTGCAAAGGATGTAAAGGTCAAACAAGGCCAATAAATTAACCTTTTAAAATAATTTTTTTTTTAGGGCCTAGGCACACGAAAAGGTTTCAATGATGGGTAACATGAACTCCTAACTATATGGGGCTAGTTACTCAATGGATTTCAATGACTCGAGTTTCCTTTAACATGATTGGGAATGGGCATAGCAAGTCAACGGTAAAATATAACATTGCAACGGGTATCAAATTTAAGGGTTTTTTAAGAAGGTTTTAGTATTAAACACCATAAGGAATGATGAAAGGAAAACCCTAAGCCCGGGGGAATGAGATTAACCTAATTTTTGTAGAATTTTTGGATGGAACACAAAGAATTTTTAGGGGTTCCATCAAGCCTTTTGAGGCAGGCTCTAGAGTGGTTTTCACATTTACCTCCTGGGATAAGAACATGGAACGAACTAGACAATAAGTTTATTTCACACTTTTCCTATAAAATTGAAAGTGACATGACCCTTGCAAAATTATGCACAACCAAACAAAAAAGAGAGCCACTTACCTCATTTTTTAAGAGATGTTGAAGCATGGCTAGAAAGTTTCCTTGTACCATACTTGATAAACATTTTTTCCCTATCTTTGTAGAAAAACTCAACACAAAATTAATGCACCAACTTCAAATCTATTATTGAAACACATTTGAGGATGCCATTGAAAAATGAGTCTCTATTGAGAAATATCTTGTTGCCAAAGGATTGTTCAATATCTTCAAGGAAAACCAAAACAATCCAAATGAAAAAGGAAAATTTTGGTCTAAAAAAAAATGTCTCCAATGATGGGGTAGTTGATGCTAAAGTGGTTATCAAAGTTCACCCCACCATTCATCTCAAAGACCCTTCCACGCAAAAAAATCCAACACCTAATCATGATCAAACTACAAATGTAGTCCAAGACAATAATCAATGGTGAGGCCCTCCACAAGAAAACAAACCAAATTGAACATATACACCCTTAGGGGAACCCATTGAATTGGTCTTGAAGAAATTTTTACAATCAAACAACATTCAACTATCAAAAGTCAGACACTATGAATCGACAATCTTCAAACCAACTTGATGGAATGACAATGACTCTTATGAGTACCATCATATCAAGGGACATAAAACATCATCATGTTGGAAACTTAAGGACCTTATCCAAGACCTTATTGAACAAGGTGAAGTATCAGTGGATAATTCACAAGGAAAGATAAATTTTGAACTTACTATTTTCAAGAATCCCCTACAAGACATGGAAAAGGAAAGACCTCCAGTTTAGGAAATAACACAAACAACAATGTCAGTTATACCGATGTATCATATGAGTACATAGTTAATAGTATTAAAGCTTTTAATAGCAATGTCTCTACCATTACCATCAAGAAAAATCTATAATTTTCCATCATCACCCGAAGAGCTAAAGTGACCTTGCAAGGGTTTTCTTCTAATCCACAACCAAAAAGTCAGTATAACCTCTTAGACCATTTAGGAAAAAATCCAACACAAATATCCATTCTTGAGTTTCTTCACATATCCCCTTGAGTATAAAGCTATTTTGGATAAGGCTTTGCAACAAACATTTGTTCCCACCAACCTAAATGTTAACCAATTCAATGCCATGGTCGGATACTTAGATACAACCCATCATGTCACTTTTTCTGATAAAGATCTTCTTGCACAAAGACCAAATCATAATGAACTATTACACCTTAAGGTATATGTTAATAAACATAAATTCAAATGAGCCTTGGTAGATGATAGAGAATGTTTGAATATATGCACTCTAAAATTGGTCATAACATTGGGATTCTCTGAAGCTTGTATAGACACGTCTAAGAAAATTATTATTAAGGCTTATGATGATGTTGAATGTTCATTGAAAGGTGTAATCACACTTCCAGTAAGAATTGGGCCGACCATTCAAAATACAATATTCCAAGCCTTGGATCTAGGCCTACCAGATAATCTTCTCCTTGGTTTCCCATGTATCCATGTCATGAGGGTCATTCCCTCTACATACCATTAATTCCTTAAGTTTCCATATAACAACACTGAAATCACCATATCAGAAAACTCTAACCCCTTCTAATATTGTAGTGCCTATCAAGTTCCTATCAAACACCATATCAAGTGCCTATCAATCAGGAAGCCTTTTCCTCTACTTCATTACATGACATTTACCCCTCTTCACTAGCTAAATCATCCACTCTATCCACTACACTTTATGAACCTAAGGACAGATCCATGACATAAAATGTGGTGAATATAACATTGAGACCTTATTTTGTGTTGGGAAATTTCCCACATCATTGAAATCTTATGGAAAATCTCACCCTATTCATAAAGAACACAAAATTTTCATTAATAATCATCCTACCTTGTTCACTAAGTGGGGGGAAATAAGAAAAGAGACTATAGGTGAGGATATTTCTATATGTATTTACAAGGATGAAGAAGAAACCAAGTCTACACAAATACCAATTGAGAAAAATATGAATTTTTTTTCAAGATTATGAAACAAGGCTATAATGGACATAGTGGTCTAGGTTTGAACAAAAATAGAATGAAAAAAACTTTATTGCCTCCCAAGTTACCAAAGAACAAATGGATAGGGTATACACCAGTAAAAGTGGGTACTCCTAGTACTAAGTTACTGTCGAGTGAAAATGTTAAGCTTCTAATGAAATCAAGAGATCTGAGGAATACCATACCAAAACAAACTCTAATAAGTGGGAATGGGATTCCTACACATCTAGTGAGTATGACCTAGCTGAAACGTTTAAAGATGTTGACATATCCTCTTCTCAAACCCAAGCTATGAATGGCCATGCCTAGATTGAAACCTTTTGGGATCCTGATGATACCTTCATTCTACCATTTCCATTTATTTCCTGTGCTATAATAATATTGATGGTGGGTTACATCTCATCTACCCGTAATTAATAGATTGGGATCAACAAGGACCTTCAAGTGTGAACATATTTGCAAATGATGAAGCAATAGCTGAGTTCATGGGACTTCGAGAAGAAATACCAAGTGGGGATCATAAAGTTTTATTTATCATATAGCTTGAAAATGTAGCATACTTTGGTGAGTCTACTCTACCCTCTAGTCACAAAAATAAGAAAAATAAAAAGAATATAAGTCTCTAGGTGAAAATTGAAAGGTGCCTTTAGACCATGAAAAAGAAAAAATAAAGGAAGTATCTAAGGGTGAAAACATCCCTGAGGAACCTAAGGGTGGAGGGTTGGATATTCTCCCTATAAGCCAAGAGAGATCACCATTTCTTGTGGAAAAATTAGAAGAGCTCAACCTTGGTGCTGAAGATAGTCCTAGAATTATCCACCTTGCAATATCTTTGACAGTCATGGAAAAACCAGAGTTCACTAGCTTATTTTTAGAAAGATAATTTATTTTTTCTTGGTCATATGCCAATATGCCAAGGTTGGATCCTAAGTTGGTCTTGCATCATTTTTCATTGGTTCCAAATGCCAAGCCTGTCAAACAAAAATTGAGAAAAATGTATCTTTATATCACACTTCTAGTGAAAGAAGAATTGGAAAAGATATTGGATTTTGGTTTCCTTAGATCAATAGACTATGCATAGTGGATATAAAATATTATTCCCATAACAAAACCAACTGGTGGAATTAGAGTATGCACAAAATTCAGGGATCTAAACAAAGGATGTCCTAAAGATGGCTTGTTGTTGCCCAATATTTACATCATAGTAGATCTCATAATGTGATATGAAATTCTATCACTTATGGATGGCTTTTCAAGATATAATCAAATTAGAATTACGCCTAATGATCAACATAAAATAGCCTTCACTTTTTCTTGGGGTATCTATTGTTGGAACATCATGCCATTTGGTCTTAAGAATGTTGGATCAACAAATAAAAGAGCTATGAATACCATCTTTCATGACTGCATGCATACATTCATGGAAGATTATGTTGATGAATTATTAGAAAAATCATAATGAAGAGACTTGGAAGAATACAAGGTCAGGTTAAATCTAAAAAAAGTGTGTCTTTGAGGTACAATCTAACAAGCTATCAGGATATATTATCTCTCATAGGGGTATCAAATTCAATCCTACAAAAGTGAAAGCTATCATGGACATGCCTCTACCATCAAACATAAACCAGTTGTGTAGTCTAAAAGGAAAGTTGCAGTCTATTTGAAGGCTCATAGCTCAACTAGCAGAAAAATGCCAATCATTTCAATATCTTCTTTGTAAGGGAGTTTGATTCATATGGACTAACCGTGTTAGGAAGCATTTCAACAAATCAAGGACTATCTGTTATCTCTTGTCATAACCCAATTTTATTGCATATTTCTTATAATATGGTAAATTGAGTTATTGAAGAAATTCAATTAAATAGTAAATGGAGATTTTGGAATATTTGAAAATTGAATAAAAGAGTTGACTGATGTTAACTTTACAATTTTTGGAAAATTATTTTATATGATTGGCCGTTACTGATCAATTTGCAAGTACAAGTGTGTGCAATTGTAGGGTGTCAGGTTGAAGGACGAGAACACAATTGAAGTAGGATTGTTTCGTTAGATCGAATGGTAAGCCAATTGGAATTTGGGTGCACACACCACAAATGACATGATGACTTGCATTCGAACTAATTTTCATATATATGAGAATGTAATTTCCTTACTTGAATTGCATCAGTGTTTGAAAATGAATGGATTGTAGATTAAAATTGTTAGAAACCAAGATCTGAAATGCAAACCAGAAAAGCCTTCCACATAAGAGAAAAACAAAAAAAGAAAAGCTTTGCAAAAGATGTGCAAAATATAATTATTCAGGAATTCATAATTACATGAGATGATTTTCTTTATAAAAGCAAAGTATGCATAACCCTAATCTTATCTTGAGCAAAAAAATAGCTCAACAAGATAAGGATGAGAATAATTAACCTAGGAATTAAAATATTACCTAAGTAAAGTTATTCAAGTGTAATTAAATATTAATTACACTAACACCCCGCCATAAGTGCAACTTAGGGAGACTAACAAATCATGCACCTAAATGCTAAGATGAAAGGAAGAAAGCATGAATGGGTCCCAGAAACAAGGCCTGATTAGGTACCCAAGTACAAATGCAATAATGAGGTAGAGAAGGAAAACCCAGTGGGACAAAACCCCCTACAATGAGATGACTGTTGCAAAGAAGCACTAGAAGAACACTGTGGAGTAACACTGGAACCGCAATCTAACAAGCAAGGAAAGATACTTCTATGTACAAGAAACCAAAAAATGGAATCATAATAATGCGACAGCAGACCCGATGCCACGGAACACTGGAAAACTCACAAACTGGAACAACCCTAAAATTTGTGAAGCAACAATAGATGAGATGATGACATAATATGGAAACCGTGTATCTCGATGCTGATGCCAAACTGTGACTAAAAATATTCCATAGGAACAAGTACCATAAAGACTCTGGAACATTGACCATAAAAACATGTCCCTCAAACTGAGATGGATCTAATGCGGATTATTAACCATAGGCTCTCAATCTAAAGGGTGAACCGATGTGAATCTGATATATGTCAAGCAAGATAAGAATGTGGCCAAAAGAAACTAAGAAACCAGATAACCCATACGAGTTTCCATCAAAACAAGATGGAGATCAAAGTGCATGCACACTCTAATCAGATTATTATGCAAGAAACCCCCCTGATGGAACTTTATCTCGGTTCATTTATTACAATAACCCAATGATTGTAAAAGGATAGAATGAAAACATGCATAAATAGAAAATAAAAATAGACCTCAGATCTGTGTAGAGGACTGAACCATCTTTCCAACGCCACAAGAATGACGAAAAAAGGATCACGAGTCAAAATATATGCCCTCCGAAGTGAAAAAAACTTCATCTGAGTTCAAAGACCTGCAAAATAAATCTGGAGAAAAATATGGTAAAAAAACTAGTACCAATGGATTAGCGTTGGAATCAGATTTCCAACGGTATCTCGTTTGTGAAAAATGAACATCGTACGCAAAAAATACACCTGATTTAGTGAAAGTTGCTCCAAAATGGCCAATAAGGCCTGCAGGGCCCCCAAGGGGCTAAAAAAATTTCAGCCCTTGGTGGCATGCAGGACCAAGGGGCTGGCAGCTGGGGGCTGGGGCGGAGCCCCTGGTCCTCAATAGGACTGTCGGTTTTGCAGAGGGGCCTACTAGGGGCTGGGCACATAGCACCCGGTCCCCCATGTGACCGACGTTGGCTGCATTGGAGCCCGTGGGGGCTAGTGCTGGGGCGAAGGAGGTGGGCGGCGCCACCGGTGACGGCGGACCGGTGGCCGCTCGATGGCCGCCCAGTGGCGGGGTTGATTTGCATTGGGTGCGGTGGCGCGAAAATATAAAAAAATCCTTTTTTTGATTTTTTTTTGTTTTTCAAGCTTCAGAATGCGTGTTGGGGAGGCCGTACGACCCCCCAGGCAATTTTTTTTCCTTCCAGACCAACTTCACCAAAATTGATGAAACGACAGGTGTTCTTAGGGTTTTTGGCCGCTGTGAACATGATGGTGACCTCCGTTTGTGCTCAAACTACTCCAAAAAATTTGCTACCTCTAGAACTTGCAAAAAATCTCCTAGCCTGAAACCCTCACAGATCTGGAAAATGATGGCCAAAATATACAAAACAAAAGCCAATATTGACTTTTTCCAACGCTCTGAGTCGAATGGTGAAGCCCAATCTGATCCAAAATGCCTCATAAATGAACTCAAGGCATGATACCCTGGAGGAATCCCAAACGAACTCTGCAATGATTTTCTCAAAAATATGAGAAGGGGTTGCAAATCAAGGCTCTGATACCATGTTAGAAACCAAGATCTAAAATGCAAACCAGAAAATCCTTCCATAGAAGAAAAAAATAGAAAAAGAAAATCTTTGCAAAAGATGTGCAAAATATAATTATTCAGGAATTCATAATTACATGAGATGATTTGCTTTATAAAAGCAAAGTATGCATAACCCTAATCTTATCTTGAGCTACAAAATAGCTCAACAAGATAAGGATGAGAATAATTAACCTAGGAATTAAAATATTACCTAAGTAAAGTTATGTAAGTGTAATTAAATATTAATTACACTAACAAAAAAATTTCTACTTAAAATTTTTGTTTGAAGAAAACAAAAGTGAGTATTGTAAAGAAAATTCCTTTGTTAATATAAATAAATAAATAAATATACATATATATATATATATATGCTTGAAATGAAAAAAATTCAAGTTCCTTGTTTAAAATAATAGTGTATGGGACTTATAATCCATTCCCAAACAAACAAATTATACATCAAAGTATATATATAAATATATATAAATATGTATGCATGTATGTAAATAAAATTCAAATATATATATATATATATATATATATATGTATGCATGTATGTATGTATATAAATGTCTATATATACAATATTAGAAAAACATGGTAAAAAAAGAATGAAAACCATTTAAATACACATAGAAATATATATATATATATACATATACACACACACAAATGCATAGTCAAATTTAATATCAAATTCAATTCAATAACCGATAACATTATATCAAACTGTATGGGAAATTAAGCTAAAATCTTGCAAGTGACCCACTAAGGTTGCTGCCTGACAAAACATTAAGGAAACATTAAAAAAAAATCCAAAGGTAATAACAAAAAAGAAATAATGGAAACATCGGCCACATGCAAAGAGAATGATGTGGTTACTATTTTAGAATGAACAACAATGGGAAGGAAAAAGCATTGTGAACTTGGAAAGATATCGACTAGCAGAAGGGAAAAAGGAGAGAAAGGGTTGTGGTGTTAGAAAAATCAAAGGAAAAACTTCATCAAAAGCCTGATCTGTGAGGTAAATCAGTTTCCCTTGAAACAAAAATGATTTCATTGTTATTCTTACAAACTAAGCGGTGATAACCACTGCATTTTATGTAAACCAATAGCATTTTTTTTAAACATGCATTCCTTTTGTTTGGGTGATATGGCCTTGAGCCGATAGTAGAGTTTTATTGGCCACCCTCTAGGGTCCACATGGCCTTTGTCCTGCATGCTTATATATATTTAGGTTGAAGCCTTAATGGCTATCTCAAGAGCTAGATTGAGGCATAAAGTCTTATAAGTTGCAATAGTCATAATGTTTACATTATATTGCTAGCCTTGGCCAGGCTATCGAAATATCCATTCTAACCCAATATGTATTTGTTTGTGTTTCAAATGTTGAACCCTTGGGAAGAGGATTAATCCTCTAAGTATTATTTTAAATGTATCCATTGTATTAAAATTTGAATAAACTGCCCTCCATTATCGGCTAGGTCGATAATGGTAAGAGGTAGCAAGCTTTGATAAGAATGTAAACTAATATTTGCTTGTGGTGGATGCCCTCGATCAGAGGAGCGATAAAATGTATAAGTTTTTATTTTATATAAACCTTGAGAATCAATCTTTATGATCGATTGGTTATTCCTTTGAGTAGGATACAGGAAAGTGTCTGCATGTCAAACATGTTTGTGATATAAACCCAACACGTTCCATGAGCAAACATGAACATGATCTGTGGTCGGTTGGGTAAAGAATCAAATTTTCATGTAATGGGTAGTCTTTGAGTGACCGTGAAAGCTTTGGAAGGGTCTTAAAAAGGGCACGGGTTAAGAAAGAAACCTTGATAACCTTCAAGTTAAGTATGGATGCCTAGCTTGAAAATGACGAATATGTCAAACCTTTTCTTTTTAATATTTACATAATTGCTCATGAATGGTTAATAATCATTTATTTGGAACAATGGAAAATCTGTTAGCTTATTAGTACAGAGGAAAATTAAAGATAAGATAGTTGTAGGGAATATTCTTACTGGTAAACAACATTGATATACCTCTATTCATTGAGATAAAACTCACTTCTTTTTTTTTTTGGAAAAATGAGAATTTTGTCATTAAATGAAACTATTTGGTCTGAAATAGTAATGTAATGAAAAGATAGTGAATAATTTTATGTGGGCGAAACTGTTTTGTTGACTAAGCCATCATTGTAGCTGAAAATAGCCTTGCTCAATAAACTATTTTATTGAAACAACTTGAAATAGATGAAAACAATGAATGTAAATATGTAAACAACATGTTTTATAACTTTTTAGTAGGAAACAATACGTGTTCTATTAAAATCAATGAATGTTCATATGTAAAAATATTGTTTTATAATTGTTTAGTAGGAAATAGTACTTTCTCTATTTAAAGAAGGAATGTTCATATGGAAACAACAATGTTAGAATATCATTGATGTAAAAAAAATTGCAATAAAAATATGTGTGAAATTGTTAGCATAGACTTTATTTGATTAATTTATTTTGATAAAGGAACATCAAATGGAATACTATTTAAAGATTGCAATCTGAATTAATGATTATTTCAAAATGTATGCACAAACTTTAACATTAGTAGGAACATATATGTGTATGAACATATACTTTGTCTATGTACATACACATACTTGTGACATACCTTGTTTTGTTTTTAGTACATTTATTTTTAAAAGGAAAATGCTTAAGATGATAAGTAGAAAATATTCATGGGAATAATATGACTGATTGTCGAATTACTCTATGAATCATAAATCTGATTTCTGTTTAGAGTTAGTATTATGTTTCTTCTTTTGAAGACATTTGTGAAAGAATATTTTAAATACTTGAATAGAATAGTGATACCTTAGTTGACTAGAGCACCTACGAGTAGATGCTGCTAGAGTTTATGGGATGATAGAAAGTTACCTTTTGGGACAGGTGCCAAAATGGAGTTCAGAGAGTATAGGTTTGCTTTAACAGAACCTATTGTTTGTTGTTGTTGCAACACATTTATTATGCTTGGCCAATAATTATATTTCATTATGTATGTATGAATGAACTCTGTGATTTCACTCTCTGCCATTCCTAGCATAGATCTTGTATTTATTTTCTAATGTGTAGATAGAAATTGCATGTTGATGTATGGGCACACACCAGATTCCACCTTACAGATTGTTCTCTTGCTAAACACTTTGTGAAGGGTCGATCATTCTTCAAGTCAAAAGAATATCGAGGAACCATAAGCTTCATGGTTGGGTGGTAAAGTGCTTCAACCATATTCTCTTCCATCAATGGAGGTAGGCATCAAGGAAGAACCTTAGTTGTTCACAAGAATATTATAGTCTAAGATGTAAAGTTGATGTAATTCATTCTTGTACTTGATGTAATGTATACAATGTAATGACCTTGTGGTCTTAGGATCCAAGTCAAACCTGAATTTTAATTTGACTTTTGAAGTGAATATAAGAATCTTTGACTCATTTTAAATGGATATGTGTAGCTATGATTGATTTTAGCCACTAGTCATGTCTTTTTAATTTGGACTATATTCATGTGTCATTTACAATAATATTAATTAAGTAATAATTTTGAATGGGTTATTACATTTGTTATCAGAGCTTAGGGTTTAGCTCTAGGAATTCTAAGTCTACCATAGTTGACTAGGGGTAGTTGACCCTTGACCCAAATTTGGATGTCTTGAGAATTGACCGAACCTGAATTGAATGCAGGAATGGGAAGGTCAAAGGAAGGACAAAGGAAAGGGAAAATTGTTAAAACGCCATGTAAGAATGACGTAAAGGAAGGAAACTCCAAGATGGAGGTTCAATCATAAATTCTTGATGACAAAACTCTATCTCAGGCTCTTACATGACTCAAGCTAAGGAGAGGAAAACACCTAAGACCAAAAAGCTTTTCGCAATTTAGGACTAGCCTCTAGGGTGTGGACCCAATGCACCCTTGTTAATTAAAGAGGAAAAGGAGAGCCTACATGCTCAACCATCCTCTTTTGTTAAGTCTAAAGTAAACTTGGATGGTGACCCAGAGGAATGTCCTCTTTCTGATGTCGAGAAATCAAAAAGATGTAACAAGAAGCCTATTGTAAATAAGGGTCTATTGACTCAGCTTAAATATAAAGAAAATCAAATGATATTTTTTGGTGTGTTGAAAGAAAGACTCTAAATTGTGTGTATTATGCATGAATGTGTATGACTTCTATGTTGAGGGATGTATGCATATGAAAATTATGAGATGTAGCATAAGAATTTTCATTTGTAGAACCTGGTGTTGAGATGCGATAAGTATGATTGTTTTTGAGGATAACTGTGGGACAACATGATGACCACCAAGAAAGACAGGGGTGGTAGTGGTTCCAAAAATGAACCAAACAAGAGATTAGAGAAAATTCTAGATCTTTTGAATCGACAAGAGTCTTGTATGGATCATATAGAGCAAGAAATTTGAGTGGCATGCAAGGATCTAGATTGTAGGAAAGCATAAGCCAATCAAGGAGATGGTGGTCCAGCAGTGGATCCACAAGGGTGAATTGAGGAAGAGATTGGGAAAGACCTCAAAAGAGTGGCACTTCCCAAGTTTGATGGTAAGGCTATCAGAACAAAAGTTAAGGCTTGGATTATTGAAATGGAAAATAATTTGGGCTTCACGACCTTTCTGAGCAGACTAAGGTGAAGCAATGACTTGGTGGGATAATGATAAGTTAGAATGAAATCTTCAACCTGCTAAGATCACTTGGGGACTCTTCCTCCAAGATTTCAGGAAGAAATGGTTACTGCAGATTTTATTTGACAAGAAAGTGATGGAATTTCAGAACTTAACCCAAGGAAATATGATTGTGATTTAGTATTGGGAAAATTTCACCAACCTGTTGAAATATGTGCCCCAATATCAAGGAGATGAACAGTTCCATATCCAAAAATTTATAATGGGACTCAGAATTCACATAGGAGTTGAAGTGGATATGCACAAACCTCAAAATGTGAATGAAGTTTTCCAAAAATCCACCAAATAGGAATAGAAGTTGCAACAGTTATCCAATCTTCGCAACAATTCAAGTTCTAAGTCACAGTAATGGAAGAATAAATTTCATAAGGGAGACAAGAGCTATCATATCTTCTATCTCAAGAGGGGAAGTGAAACATAGGAGAAGGGTGAAGATGGTGATGGTGGAAAGAACAAGAGAGCAAACAAAGGAAAGGGTAAGGATGACCATAAGCAGAAGTACTTTAGAGAGGACAAGTTAGGAGGTCACAAAGGGCCTCAAGATGGATGTTATACTTGAGGAGGTGATCATTATCCCTTGAATTTTCCTCAACGGTTGAAGTCACGGAAGGAAGGAAGCTACCAAGAGACTCAACATCATCAAATCCACACTGCAGTGGACAATAGGTAGGTAGAGTATCAAGCTTTACCAATTCAGCTAACAGGTAAGCTCTATGGCCAATTTGTCTCTATCTTAATTGATATTGGATCGAATGAATGTTTTATAGATCCTAGAATAATATCTAAGATACCCATTAGACCTAGGTACATGGAAAATTCATGGACAATCCAATATGGTAATCAAGTAGAGCTGAGGGTAGATACCTATCTTTGTTGCAATGAGTTACAGCTTCCAACCTTTCAAACTTAGGTCAACTTATATGTGGCACCCTTAGGCTCATATGATGTAATCTTGGGAATAAACTAGTTAACTGAGCATAAGGCTATACTGAACTATGAGGATAAGGTTTTCAATTGTCTGGATGATTGTGGGAACCCAATTGAGGTTTGTGGAATTCAGAGACCCTTAGAGCTTAGAAATATTTTTGCGATGTAGCTCAAGAAGGCTCGATGAAAGGGGTGTGCAATTTACATAGTGCATGTTAGTAATCTTGACAACATGGAGCCATATTTGGATGACTACCCTATTCCCAAATATTTCCAAGACTTATTCCCTAAAGAACTTATGAAATTTCCTCCGAAGCGAGAATTCAATTTTTCTATCAACCTAGTTCCAGAGTCGAGCCTTAATCCAAGGCACCTTATTGGATGACCACCACAGAACTCTATGAGTTGAAGGTCCAACTAATGAAATTGTTGGATAAGGGGCTCATAAGACCAAGTATGTCACCTTTGGGAGAGTCAATTATTTTTGTGAAAAAAAGGATGGAACTTTGCGTCTATGTATAGATTATTGGATGTTGAACAAGGTTACCATCAAGAACCAATATCCACTCTCGAGGATTGATGAATTGTTTGATCAAATGAAGGGAACGACAATGTTCTTCAAGATTGATTTTAGGTCGAGGTACCATCAATTGAGGATTAAGGAAGAAGACATTCTGAAGATTTCATTTAGAACTCAGTATGGACATTATGAGTTCATAGTGGTACCTTTTGGTTTGACTAATGCACTAGTAGCCTTTATGAACCTCATGAATAGTGTATTTAGAGACTGCTTGGATGACTTTGTTTTGATTTTCATTGATGAAATTCTAGTCTATTCAAAGACTATCAAAGAGCATGATAGACATTTGAGGATAGTTTTTCAGCGATTGAGAGAAATGAAACTTTTTGGAAAGCTATCGAAGTGTTCATTCTATCAGGACAAAGTGCACTATTTGGGCCATATCACTTTAGCAGAAGGAGTTTTTGTAGACCCTGAGAAGATCAAGGTGATTGTGGAATGGCCAGTGCCTCAAAATGTGTCATAAGTTTGTAGGTTCTTAGGCCTCACTAGATACTATAGGAATTTTGTGCAAGGGTTCTCCTAGATTGCATCTCCTATTACCTCACTCCAAAGGAAGGGAATACTATTTGAATGGACTGAGAAATGTGAGCAGGCATTCCAACTCCTAAAGGAGAGGCTCACAACAATACCCATGTTGACTATCCCTGATCCTAATGGGATATTCACAATAATCATATATGATTCAGGAGAAGGATTGGCAGCAGTATTAATACAAGATGGGCAAGTGGTAGCATATAAATCGAGGAAGCTCAAGCAACATGAATTGAACTATGCGCCTCATGACTTGGAATTAGCGGCCATAGTTCATGCCTTACATATGTGGATGCATTATCTTTTGGGAAAGCCATTTGAACTCAAGATAGACCACTTAGGGTTGAGATACATATTTACCCAACCAAACCTTAACACGCAACAAAGAAGGTGGTTGGAATTCCTTAGCGAGTATGACTTGGGAATTGAATATATAAAAGGAAAAGAGAATAAAGTGGTTAATGCTCTTAGTAGACAAAGACATATAACAACCATGATCTCAACAAGGTCTAACTTGAGGCAGCAAGTAATTCAAAATTTACCAAGGGATGGGAACTATGAGAAAATGAAGAGTTCCCTAGTAGTAAATCCTTCAAATCATTGGTTCGATGGGTGTGAGATCAAACCGAATGGTATTTTGAGATACTAGAGAAGAATGTATATTCCTAACTCTAGAGAGTTGAGGAAGTTTTTTCTACAATAATTTCACAATGCACCTTACTTAGGACACCCCAAAGTATCCAAGATGATCGCAGAGTTAAAGACTCTATAATTTTTGCCTAAACTCAAGAAGGATGTAGTGGAGTACATAGCCAAATGCTTGGAGTGCCAGCAAGTCAAGACTAAGCATGCACACCCAGTCAGGTTATTGTATCCTCATGACATACCTGAGTATAAATGGAAGGTGATTAGTATGTATTTTGTACAGGGGTTGCGTTAAGCAAGAATAAGGATGGTGTTATCTTGGTCATGATTGATAAGTTGACTAAGGTTACACTTTTCATTTTGGGAAACCTTAAGGATGGATCATTGAACCTAGCTAAGAAATTTGTTCAGGAGATCTTCTACTTGCATGGAGTGCCAGAGACTATCATTTCTGATAGTGACACATGGATGACCTTGACTGCTACATTAGGGACCAAATTGAATTTCAGCTCAGCTTATCATCCTCAGACTGATGGGAAGACAAAGAGGGTGAATAAGGTAGTCAAGGACCTCCTCTGAATGTATTTTATGGACCAACAGTATAAGTGGGAAGAATATGATCCTTTGGTAGAGTTTTCTTACAAAAAATCCTATCATACATCCTTAAGCATGGCACCATTTGAATCCTTGTGTGGGCGGAAGTTTCATACCACCATTAGTTGGGATAGATTGGAGGATAGGATCATAGGAGCTGAAATGCTTAAGGAAATGGAAGAACAAATGAGGGTCATAAAGAGCAAATTGACAAAAGAGTTATGCCCAAAAGAACCGAAATCTTAGACAATTCACAATAGGGGATAAATTTTTCTTGAGGGTTAAACCTCATAAAAGTTATATTTCTTTCAGAATCTTCCAAGTTGGCCCCAAGATATGTGTGACTATTTAAAGTATTGGAAGTGATCAACCCAGTTGCTTATAGACTAGCTCTACCACCTACTCTATCTCAACTTCATAATGTGTTTCATGATTCTTTACTTAAGCCATATCATCTTGATATGACACATGTACTTGATTGGCAATCCTTGCAGGTACATGATCTAAGAGTGGTGCTAGTGGATCCCATTTCAATCCTAAATAGACACAATGTTAAGTTGTGGAGTAGAGATATTGCTCAGTTTAAGGTCCAATGGGACTAGTACTCAAAGGACAATGCTACTTGGAAGGATGTGGAAGAAATAGAATGCTCCTTTCCACATTTTCTTTCTTGAAAAGTAAACTCCATAATTATGTTTAAAATTTTTGGATTGAGATACTATGATATTCATGCTTTAAAATTTTGATGTTGAAATAGCCATATATTTTGATGTGATGTTGAAATAGACATATATATTTTGATGAGATGTTGAAATAGACATATATATTTTGATGTGATATTGAAATAGACATAAATATTTTTATGTGATGTTGAAATATACATGTATGTTCAAAATTTGATATGATGTTATTTTGACTTACTAGACATTGCGATGATGTCTCTTCCAAGAGAGATGGATGTCATAACCCAATTTTATTGCATATTTACTATAATATGGTAAATTGAATTATTGAATAAATTCAATTAAATATTAAATGGAGATTCAAGAATATTTGAAAATTGAATAAAAGAGTTGACTAATGTTAACTTTATAATTTTTGGAAAATTATTTTATATGATTGAGCATTACTGATCAATTTGCAAGTGCAAGTTTGTATAGTTGCAGGGTGACAGGTTGAAGGACAAGAACACAGTTGAAGTAGGATTGTTTAACTAGACAGGGTGATAGGTTGAAGGACAAGAACACTACAAATGGCATGATGACTTGCATTCAAACTAATATGCATATATAAGAGAACATAGTTTCTTGACTTGAACTACTTCAGTGTTTGAAAATGAATGGCTTGTAGATTAAAATTTGTCTACTTAAACTTTGTGTTTGAAGAAAACAAAAGCAAACATTGCAAATAAAATTCATTTGTTAGTATAAATAAATATATATACATATTTATACATGTATGTAAATAAAATTCAAATACATACATATATATATATATATATATATTATAATATTATATATATTATACTATAATATTATATAATAATATTATATAATATTATATAGTTAAAATGACTCAGGTTTTTTTAATTTAATGCACAAAAAATGGATATCCATTTAGTTTTGATGTTTGTTATGGCACCATGCAGTTTCTACCCGAGCCAACAAAAATTCAAAGTGGATTTTTGCATTTTGGAGCAAGTTAAAAGCACCTTTTTTCACATTGCCACTTTTTTGGCCCTATGATCTTGCACAAATCCACATGAAAACTGAGAACATTGTTATCCTATGCAAATAGTCAAATTGCCACTAGATACAACTCATGAACCAAGCTTGTGGAGCAACTAAACACTAAGCACTTCAAGGGAAGATAGATACAAGCAATATTATCACATTACCAAATTTGTAAGACAAGAAACTATAATGCAGAGAAATTCAAAGCAATTCCATTTCTCCCAGATAACCTTCTTCACAAGCCAGACACTATCAAACTTATATTTTGTTGTCACATGATCCAAAACCTAAAACTCTGGATATAACACCTTTCAAGACCTATGATCATCACATCCAAACCACACAAGCATAACTTAAAGAATGAAGAAATATAGAGCACAACACAAAACACATCCATGTCACCTTGTACACTCTTTATGCAATTTTTTTCAAAAGCACTTGGAAACCAAGTGATCATGTTGTATTTGCAACACCTACTCAACAACATAAAAACCTTCTCATCATAGGCACACTAGAGGTTGGAATCAATGACAACACTAATGAAAACATAGTGTAACATTCTCCACTTCTAATCTTGTGCTATAATTTGTTTGGGTGTTGCAATGAATGTCTGCCACATGGAGGATAGTCAAAGACATATTTTTTAGTTTTTAAACCATGGTTTAGTGTTGTTTCTTTGTCCTTTTTTCTACTTGAACCATTTCCAATGTCCAAGGTACATTTTAAACCAATTTTCTAGCATGTTCTAAGTACCATAGAAGTATAAAATAACTTGACAACCTCTTGCATGACCTAAAACTTCTTGGGAGCTATTATTAGAGATTTTTTCATTCATTTTAAACTACAATATACTTCAGAACAAGTGGCATGAGGAGAATTCATGTGCAATAATTTTGGGAAGATTTTTTAAACCATCCAAGAATGGATTTTGTTGTCTTGACCACCGAAAGACTCGTTGGAACTATTCTAATGTATGGAAAACATTTTTAAAGTTTTTTAAGTGTTTTATCAGTGCCAGTGAGGCCAAAAATGCCTTACTATTGTCAAAAATAACCTACAACTTATTTTGAATCTCATCGCAACTATTATGAATGGTAAGCATGGATAGGGACAACCTGTAGATGTGTCTCATGCCTAGGAGTATGAAGAAGAAAAATTCAAGATAAAATTAGAAAATTTCAATGTTAAATGTGTGATTATTGTAGATTTGTGGAGACAAAG
The DNA here is from genome assembly GCA_007258455.2 of Sequoia sempervirens. Classification (NCBI taxonomy): domain Eukaryota; kingdom Viridiplantae; phylum Streptophyta; class Pinopsida; order Cupressales; family Cupressaceae; genus Sequoia; species Sequoia sempervirens. Next base: position 60,172,886 of record VDFB02270651.1, on the reverse strand, counting down.
GAGTGGCTACAAGATAACTATTTGTCAAAATGCTCAAATAGTTACAAAAGGTTTGGAGTGTTCTAGGTGGTAAAATGATGTATCAAATGCATATTTCTCTCTACTAGTTAAGTGGATATTGAGATGGGGTTAATATTTGTCACTTGAAAATTGAATTGTAGCTAGTAAATGTCTTTTTACATAGAGTTAAAAATTTGAACGTGATTGTAAATGAGAATGGAAAATAAAATTTCAAAAGGAAAACCAAGGCACATTTTATAAGTCATTTTAAACTACAAATCAAAGGTGTATGATTATGCCAAGTGTCACTTGAGAGTTGAACTTGGGTTTCCTATTTCTCCAAAAATTGTATCTTTGTTTCATTTGTAAAGGTTCTAAATTTTCAAAAATCTGTGAGGGGTAGGCTATTATTTTTGGCTTATGCAAGTAAATAGAGGTGCACGACTTGTGCAAGTAAATAGAGGCATGTGATTTGCAAATGTTCATGTAATTGCATTGTATATTTTGATTGCAACTTATATGAATACATGATTTTGCATGCTCTTAGTGTGTATTGTCTCCACTCTATAATGAGATTTATTTTAGTAATACAATCAAGGATTGTAAATCTTCACATTCACATTTGTTGCATCTAGGTTGTTTTCATGGTTATTCATTGCTCAAGGAGAAATATAAATTATTTTAATAAGAATAATGACATTATTTATACTGTAGATTGGATTGTTAAGTAATGTTACTATTGATGCCTAAAATTCCTAGGAAAATAGCCTTATGGGAAACTCAGTAAATGGGAGACCACTTGCACTAAACTGAGTAACCTCTGGTTTTAAAGAAGCTGGCTCTTCTTTTGTGTATTGGGGGTGAAAAGGGAAAAGGAAGCAGATATAATAAAATAAAATCTAATCCAAGGAGATGTGCCAAGATTTAAGTAATTAGGCATGGGAAATCATTAGATTTGAGAGCCCATTCAACAATCTACTATTTCCAAAAATAACAGAAAAGAATAGATGAAATTCCTAAGAAGTCTATCAAATAACATAATATAACTTCCATATATGTTCATTGAACAGTAAGAGTTCAAGACATGATCTGAATCAATAAATTTATATTGAAATTGTAGAAGTCTTGCAAATAAACTACTCAGTACAACAAACAACATAGTATAATGTCTTATCAATTAACTAAGAAACAGAGAGGTTGAACAAATTGGCATAATCTGTGAGTCTTAATACAATAATTAAAAAAAATACAAAGGCCTATAGTCTTTCAACACTTTTTCTATGTATTTTTGAACCCTTTCCCAGAGATTCAAAGTAGTATATATAGATCCTTCCACCACCTAAAAGCTAATAATAGAAAAGATCCCCAGGTACAGGACATGCTACTTCCAATGATTCTCCAAAACCGATGCAACACAAAGATTCTAAAATTTGGCATTATGTTCCCTCGAACCAAGTGCACCCTTCTGCAAATGATGGATGTGGTCCCAGAAATCAAAGCAGTAGAAATCTCCTAAAGACATGCATCAACCACCCTTAGAGTTGGTTAGGACACATGGTGCAAGGGTGGGGCTTCTTGTTCATTCTTCCTTCCTTTGCAATTGAAGTCCTCGCGGAGATGACACGTGGCATGGTCTGAGCCCAAGGCTTGACTATGGGGTCTACCAAAAGGTGTCAGTGGAATGATGCAACGTGGCACGTAGGTGGAGCTTAGGGATGAAACAAAGGAGAGAGGATCCTCAAAGGTGTGCATTGCCAATACGTGGCAAAAGGGTGGAACTCAGAGGAGAAGCAAGTGAAGTAAAATTTCAAAGGAATGCACGGCTAACACGTGGTGCAAGAGAACGAAGGCGCCACCAAAAAGGGTCCCGAAATATACAAACATCTGAAGCGCGGGTCAGGATCAAGGAAAAACAAAAAAACCAACCCAGAGGGAGTTTCGAGGATGATTAAATCCATAACTTTTGGTGACTAATAGGGGCATTTTTCCTACAAAATGAGAACCCATAAAATCTGGTTCGAAGACCAAAGCCCGATCCATTGGGCAATACTCAGAGCTTTGCAAGTGTGGTCTATAGAGGCAACTAGTCAACCTTAGATGGAATTGATAAGGCTTGCAAATTCTCTTGTGCCTCATGCAGATCTATAATTTCTTTGAAAGGCAGCTCCATGGAGATCTTGGTTCTGAACTCAAGCTGGAACAAAAGACACACAATCGGATGAATGGTGCCCTCTATGTCCACTACTATGGGAGGTTGATTGAATGTTCAGAAAGAAGATTGATCCTACTATTTTTTCTCGATATTCATTGTAATGTTCTCTTCTGTTGCCCCTGAATTTTTAGGGAGAAAAGGGGAAGGAAATCCTATCTGAGTCAAATGAGAAAATTTCACTTGCATATTGTTCATAGTCTGACTCAATGTGACCGAGCAACTGTTGGCCTAGAGGACCACTACATGAACATAGATGAATTCCTTCACTTGTTTGGTGGCTAACCTCCAATCATCTATCCCTACCTTTGTCAATTTTGTGTTTGTCGTAGTGTATAGTTTTCCTAGCAATCACTCAGCCTCGGGTGCCTTTTTAGTTGTAAATTTTGGAACTTGCTCAATGGTCTGACACACTTCCCCACTCAACTTTGCCGCATCTACCAAAAATTGGAGTGTCAGTTGTAAGGAAAGATAGAAAGACTTGACCTTCTCCTAGTAGGAGACATACAATTGTTGAGCACCAAAAGAGAATTCATTTGAGGAATAGGGGGCTGGGAAAGAATTTTCAATAGATTTATTTCTACTTAGATGAAATTTCTTCCATCAGCTCAGTGTTCCTTTTGTTAGATGTGGTTAGCTTTTCTTGTAGAGTTTTCAAATCTGTATCTTTGTTTTTCAATAGCTCTTCCACTTGACTTCAGGCTCTGCATTCCCTTTCTAGAGAGAGCTTTATTTCTTGGATCGCCTTCTCAGATTGAACCCATTTGTCCTGAAGCTCTTTGTTCTTTTGTTGCATTTATCCTTCCGCTAGAGACAGCTGGTCTTGAAGCTCTTGGTTTTCCTATTGCAAATTAGCAACCAAGTTTGGATCCTAGGACTGGAACTTTGCAAGTTCCTCTTAGAGTTTGGCCTTTTCTACTTGTGCTAATTGAGACAAGCGTGCAATGTCAATGTCCTTATCCTTCTCCTTCTTTTGTAGGATTTCTAGTCTTTCTTTAATGTTCTTGAGCTCATCTTGGCTCTTGGTCAATTAGCGACAACGCTTCAAAAAAAAATTGTCATAACCCACTGAGTTTCCTCCATTAGCTCAACTTTTTCTTGTGGTCAGGCCTAGTTTAGATTGAGCTTGACAGCATGGATAGTGTAATCCTCAAGTTGCATCTACCCTACGATTTGATGATGTTGGGTTGCATGGATGAAAATTTTATCTACCTCTATTCCTCATTAAAGATGGTCTGAAAAAATTGCTTGGAAGGTCTCGCAACATCTTTGTCTCTTCTTTTCTGGGCTCTTCTAGCCCATGCCACCTTAGTCATGTCAACTTTCCCAAAGAATTCAGCTAGTGATCTAATCAGCTCATCAACAAAGGGTGCACTAGGAGGAAGAGAAAAAGGGAAAGAAGTCATCATAGAATAAAATGATGCTTGCTTTGAGCAAGTGATTATCAGTGGGGAGAAAGGGGGAATGCCAGATGAGGCTCCGATGAAAGGAGACACGATAGAAAAACTTGCTGGAGGTGATGGCATAGGGTGCAGAGGCAAAAAGGAAATCATTTGTTGTGCAGGTTGAGTCAGAGTTGATGCCATAGAAGAAAAAGTGTTTGCAAGAGAAGGCTTAGATTGGGCTCCAACGAAATATGGGATCGTCTACAAAGTAGAAAAAACTACCTGCCCAATGTGGGGGAAGGAATATTGAGAGAAGCCTCCTGCGAGTGCGGAAGTGGAAAATAATAAGCCAACACTAGAGGTAGTTGGAGACACAGAGATAGTTTGGCTAGCCAAAGAATAAGATAAGAGAAGAGGAGGAGAGAAAGATACATGTGTTCCAAAAGACTTCGATCTTTGGCTTGTCATAGTAGGTACCTGTGAGCTTTCTTTTTGAGTGGCATCAGTGTGCAACCTCTTCTCGAGTGGATAAATTTTCATGTCTATGACCTCTTGAGATTGTTGGGCCACTCAGGATCTCTTAGTGTATACAACTAAAAATGGTTTGGATAAATCTAATTAATTAAATACGATTTATTTGATTAATTAACCCTTCTATTTTCATCTACTATTAAATAAATAGAAATATTTATTTATATAGTTCACATTTAATTCTTCTATCTTAATTATCTATTCTCTTTCATATAACTTAAATAAACAAGTTCACATACTTTTTTAAAATATTTATTTAGCATATTTCTTTCATATTTATTTAATAAATAGATTTCTATAGTTTGTTTTATTAAATTAAATATCCTCTTTTGCTAATTTGAATAAATCCAAATATTCAAATAAAAGCATATTTCTACAACTATTTCCTCTTTTCACTCATCATATGCACCAAAAAAATTAGGTATTTCATATATAATTAATTCAATTCAGCCTTCATGGACAAATTTGGAAACAAATTGGAGACAAATTACAAGAAAAATTCTTCATCTTCTTCCATTGATCATTCCTATCCTCTAGCTGAATGTTTTTGTGGGGAGGAACAATCTCCATAATCTTCTCAGGCTTCTTCATCCTTCACCGTCGAGTCTTTCAAATCAAATCCAAGCCATTACCTGTTGTCACATCACAAATATGTTGCAAGGAATCTATAAATACAACCTCTTTTTACAGGAAAGGGATCCCAACTTTGTGCAATCTTACTCTATAGAAATAGCATTAGAGGAATTAAGCATTTGAGCATTGAACAATCATATAGCAATCATAATCATGGCTTTTCATTTAGCTGCATCTTAGTTTACAATAGTTTGTTTTATCATTTTCATGTCATTTTCATCTATAGTATCATCACCATATCATTTAGCAATCATTACATAGGATTAGATTCCTGCATTTTACAATATCTCATTCTCTAGATTGTCATTTTAACAATTATAGTGCTTAACAATCTAAGAGCCATAGTGATTTAATAAATCTTTGGATATAGAGAGCAATAGGACGCTTTTAAGAGATTTCCTACTTTAATTAGATTAATTGTTGTTTAAATATCTTGATATAATGTCTTATTAGGTGTGTTTGTTATTCATTTGTGCATATTTTACTCACACATAAATTGGTGCCCACCGTGGGGCCCAAAAACCCTATTTTTAACATATTTTTCTAGAAAGTGTGCTCACAGGTTTCTGACATGTTTTGTTTTAGCACGATCGAGAGTTTTTATGGTGCATATGACAAATATTTTAGTGCATCCAAGTACTGTTACAATGCATCTAATAGATATTTCAGTGCATACGAGTACTATTACGGTGCATCCAATATTCTATTTCACAATAGTCAGGGGGCTTTCTTTCCATGCATTGACCCTTTCTTTTAGTGCATTCATCAATTTCTATAGCACATAAAACTATTACTTTAGCACATAAAAATATTATTTTAGCATATCTAATAACTGTAATAGCACATCTAATTGTTTTTACAGAATTTCAAAAAAAATTGATAATTAATCATTGTTTTCTTTGTTGTAGGTACAAAATACGCTTGTCAAAGACAATTGTTGGAAATACTTATGCCGATCAAAGACAAAAATTTACAAATTACTAATGGTGTTTGCATGGTTTTAATTTTATTATTGCTTTTCCTTTGGTCAAGATAGTTCTTCTAACTTAATTAAAGAAATAGTTTGAACCCCATGTCCGCTATGTTTTGAAAGCAATAGGCTTATTCTCTCCCCTTAACTAGGCGATCAAAATGCTAGACTTGCTATCCTACTTTATTAATACCTTTAGAAGGCTTGCCATAGTGGAAAAAAGTACTCACTCTACGGGAACGACCTAAGTGGGAACAACCAAATCCAAGTTTTCCAACCCACTCTAATCAAAAGTGTATTTGGGGAAACCCACAATTCAATGACAGTGTGCAAGATAATCATCCCCAAAACCTTTGTTCTAAAGGTTGGGAGGTCTCCTAAGGGATTTTATCTGAGCCATGCTAAATGGAAACCCTTTCTAAGAACTTTAGTGTAGAATACAACTATGTCAGTTTTCGAACACTTTTTATATCACGGTGCAAGGGGAGGGAAGAATCTGCCCCCAAGAAACTCGCCATATAACTATTAGAGAACCTGGCCAAAAGTGGAGGACTCGACTTTGGTTAAGACTTGGGAAAGGAAAAAACATAGGCACCCTCTAGGGGATGACAAGGCTGTGTGAGCTGACATAGTTGTGATATTCTAAGTGACCTTTGAGATAGAAAAGTGCTTGAACTATCTTTATTTGTGTCAAACTAGTGGAAATTGAAAGAATCAAACCTAATTCTAGAATACACACTCTTTGTTTAATGTATAGATGTGAAACCAATGTTTACAAACTTGCTACTGTGTGTGTAAAATCATTTTTGAAGGAATCATCCAATTAGAGCACCAAAATTCCAAGTTCATAATCAAAATATCCCTCAAATCTTTACTGATCAAAAATTTTCACCTTGGAATAAATGTTTTTACTAAGAAAAAGCAGAATAAACAGACAGAATTGTGACCACTTCCAGATTAGCACAACCAACATTTGTTTCAGTGCATTTACCTAGTATTTTAGTGCATCTGCCTTATCTAAACAGTGCAATAAAACTCTGTTTCAACCCATTTGTCCTATTTTACAGCACATCCATACAGTCTGTTAGCACATTCACCCAATATTTTAGCACAACCAATCTCTATTACAGTGCATATACCCAGTCTTTCAGCACATATATCTAATCTTTCAGTGCATCTAACAGATATTTCAGCACATACACCCTATTTTACAACACATATACCCAGTCTTTCAGTGCATTCAGTCAATTTACCAGTGCATTCACACTCTGCTTTAGCACATCTAAGGTTTGTTATAGTGCATCCACAAAATCAAAAACCAGAGAGTTATTTTTACCTCCTATTAGATAGTTAACATCATAATTCAGATCTTTATCAGAACAAAAACATTTTCTCAGTCAAACCAGTGTCTTAAACTTGGGAAAAATAGGACCTTACAAGTCAAACTCTTCCAAATTAAACCAAGATCTTACACTTTTAAAGTGCCTTATCATCAAACAAAACTCTTGATTATCAAGTTAAGTTTCATTATCAAGATCAGTCATCCTACAATCACGAAATGAAATGGTATAAAAAAGAGAAAAATATAACTTAGTCTCATCAATAGAATTTATCATTCTATTTGACTTAGTTATTATCTTTGGAATTACTTCACAAAGAGGTCAAATTTTAGTGAAAACCTAACACTTGTATGCCCATTTTAACAAGGTTACCAAGACAAAAACTCCTAGAAAAAGAAATTGAATCTCTAAATATCATGGCTGAAGAAAATCCATTTCATAGATTACATCGATCCGAACCTAAAGATATAACTGATGAGGACATCCAAACTGCACAACAAGATCCTAACTTCCACCAATTCATGGAAAAAAAATTGGAAAAGGATGGAGAAAAATACCTTTTAATGCTAGCTGAATTAGGTGCAAAACTTCCAAATGACTTTGGCATTAATCGACTAAAAGAAGCACCTATAAGAGCTAAAACTGAATCACAAAACACAAATCAAGTGAATGTCCTAACACATCAAATGAAAAACTTGCAAAAAATTCAAGATATTCAAAGAGGGACAACTAGAAGGTACTCATTATAAGACATTTGTCCCTATCCTTTTGATCCAAGTGTGGACATGATACCATTTCCTAGGCATTGCAAATTCCCAAAATACGACAAATACAATGGTAAAATTGATCCAATAGATCATGTGAGGGAATTTATAACCATGAGTTTAGAATTTTCACAAGAGGAAACTTATTTGATGAGGTTGTTTCCAAGAAGCCTAGGAGGTCAATGTATGGAATGGTTCTCTAAACTACAACCAATAATTTGATCTTTTGAGGAACTAGTCAACAAGTTTATCTCACAATACTACTATAATATTCAACATGAGATAAAAATAAAGGATCTTTACAATACAAAACAAAAGAAAGGTGAGACATTACTCTCATTTTTACAACAATGGAAAAGGTTGTTTGCTAGGTATCCTCATTACATACCTGAAGAGGAAAAGATGGAACTATTCATTAACAACTTAACTGATGAGATGAGCTACAGGCTTGAACTACAATGCCCACATACATTTGAGAAAGTGATTGAAAATGGGCTCAAGATCAAAGAATCCTTGGTCAAAAGAGGGGTAATAAAAATATACAATGAAGGATCAAATAATACAAACTCCTCGAATCACTATAATAACAATGATAAACCAAAGTTTTGGAAAAAAAATAGAAATATTGTTAACAATGATGTTGTAAATGAAACACAAAATACAAAACCAGTATTTAATTTGATGGAAACTACTACAAAGACCAATCAAAACAATGACCAAAACATCAATCAAAGTGTCAATCAAAACAGCAATCTGAACAATGGTGAATCTAAACCACAATCATATCAAAAACCATCAAATTGAAGAAGATTCACACCGTTTGGACAAAAAATAGAATAAAAAATGAGAGAACTTCTTACACATGGACTTATCGCATTACCTGAAGCAAGAAATTGGGAACCAAGAGTAAATCCATCTTGGTGGAATGACACAGACTATTGTGAGTTTCATAAAAACAAAGGACACAAAATAAATGATTGTATGCAGTTGAAATGTCTAGTACAAGATTGGATTGATAACAAGAAAGTATTCATAGAAGGACATCAAATGAACAATGATCATAGTGCATTTAAAAATCCTTTACCAAATTATGAAAAGGGAGAATCTTCTTTTGCAAACAGTAAAGGTAAAAATGTGAAATACATTTATGACAGCACTATACTTTGTATTTCTATGGTTGAGAATAATGGTACCACTAATAATCAAACTAATAATGTTGGAATCAAGGACATAATACCAATAAATCTGATCCCAAACATGGTCACATCCAACAATTATATTAATGTCATAAAAATCAGGGAAAAGCAGGATTACCAACCAATCAATGTGAAAACATGGGGGAAATCCAAAGTAATATTGAAAGGAGTTGCATCTAAAATGGCTATTGACCCTTCAAATTAGTACAACATAGTCCATTAACTACAAAAAATACCAGCCCAAATATCAATATTAGAAATCCTTAAAATCTCACCATCTCATAAGGAGGTTTTGGAACAAGCTCTTGTGGCAACCACAATACCCAATAATCTAGAAGTTTGTCAATTCTAGGCTATGGTGGGACACTTAACCACGCCTCACTGCCTATCATTTTCTAAACAAGGTGATGTATCAATTACTCATCCACACAATTCCCCCCTTCACATTGAAGTCTTAATCCAAAAACACTGTATTAAACGTGTCCTAATAGATGGTGGATTTGGTTTAAACATTTGCACTTTAAAACTGATCTATGCACTAGGATATTCTAATAATGCTATTGATGCCAGAAGGAAAATCACAATAAAATCATATGACGAAGAAGAGATATCCTCCAAATATAGTTTTCCAAGTGTTAGAAAAAGAGTTGGCATATAATATACTCTTGGGATGTCCTTGGATTCACGAAATGCAAGCAATGCCTTCAACTTATCATCAGTGTTTAAAGTTTCTTGTCAATGGACAAGAAGTCACTATTTCAGCTGACTACAACAATCCCCAATATTGTAGCACACTTAAAACAGCTCAAGACACTTTTGTGCCGTATAATAGGGAAGCAAACACTTCCAGTTCATCCAACAGTGAAAGGAAACTAAACGTTGTATCTAAATGGGTTGAGAAAAAGGACCAGTCAAAATATAGAAGTTTTTTTTACTGCACTTCATCAAACAATGAAGGCCAATTGGATTCTCTATCATGAAATTTCAAGGAAAAGATCCAGTTAAAATACAAAGGCATGGGAGAGTATTCCATTGATCAATCTTTATTTTTTTCACAGTTGTTGCCATCTCCATGATCATTTGGGCAGCCGTTAACATTAACACGACAATCATCACAACCTGCCACAGTTTTGGATGATATATTTGTAAAGGAAAGTACTTTAGAAGATGAATCTAAAGATAAGGCCATCCTCAATTGGCTCTACAAAGATGAGGAAGCATCTACATTGACAACTATTAGCATAAAGATAGATCAATATGGAAAGGGAAAAATAATATTAGAGAAAATGGGGTATGAAGGACAAGGACCTATTGGAAAACAACGAGAGGGTATTTTAGAACCCATTCAACCTCTCACACTTCATTCAAAGGACAAAATGGGACTGGGTTATAAAAAGGAAGCAAAAGAAGAAATCACTCATAAAGTTGTTGAAAGAATCCTTCAAGTGCGAGATAGTTCTAAAACAAATTCCAATGAGTATGAGTGGGATTCTTTATCTGAAGCATCATACAAGGACATACAAATTGATGTCATAAAAGAGTATGCACCCACACGTGAGGAGGGAAAAGCTCAGGGACTAGACCCCTTGTATTTGGATCACAGAATATTGATGACTCGAGTGAGGATGGACATATATCCAATGAGAAAGATAACTTGGAGGAGAGTAATATCATAGACCTTGACATTGCTATTGACAACTTTGACAACATGGCAATTAGAACCCTCACTGCCATTGACCTTAGCCAATCTGATGACCTTTTACCCTTAATACATCCTGAACTTATTGACTAGGAACCAACTAAACCTATCAATGTACCTATCTTTGTGAATGATGATGTTATCATTAATTTACTTGTGAAAAACCTAACACAAGTTCTAATCATAAGTCTCATAACAAAGCTTTGAAGCTTTGAATCAGGAGGGTGTCAAATCTTCTAGTTGCAAAATTGAAAACAAGAATAATAGATCTAATGGTGAAAACCATTTAATGGCAGCATTAGAGCTCGAAAAAGTAAAAATAAAGAATGCATATGATGGTGAAAACCTCTCCGATGCACCAAAAGATGGGAGATTTGACACCCTTCTAGAACACTATCATGAAAGATCATCAGTATTGGTGGAGCCTACACAGTCTATCAATCTAGGCACAAAAGAAAAGGAAATAACTCTACATCTGGCAGCATCTATGACTAAACAAGGAAATCCTAAATTCACCAAGTTCTTTGAGGATAGATGCATTAATTTTGCTTTGTCTTACTCTAATATGCTAGGTTTAGACTCAGATCTTCTAATGCATCATTTATCTCTACCATCTGGAATAAAACCTGTGAAGCAAAAACTTAGGAAATGCATCCGCATATCGCCTTGTTGGTAAAAGCAGAGCTGAAAAAGTTGGTAGATGCTAGATTCATTAGATCTATTGATTATGTAGATTGGATTTCTAATATTGTACCTATTTCTAAAGTAGATAGTAGTATCAGAATATGTACTAACTTCAGTGATCTCAACAAGGCATGCCCAAAGGATGATTTTCCTTTGCCAAACATTGACATTATTGTTGACTTAATAGCAGGATATTCCATGTTATCACTAATGGATAGCTTCTCAGGTTACAACCAAATCAAAATAGCATCAGAAGATCAAGAGAAAACAACATTCACATGTCCATGGGGAATTTTGTTGGAACGCCATACCCTTCGAGTTGAAAAATGTAGGGGCTACATATCAACGAACAATGACCACCATTTTCCATGACATGATGCATACCTTTATGGAGGATTACGTGGATGATATATTAGTAAATTCATATACCTAAGAAGGACATCTAGAGATCCTAGAAAAAATCTTTACCAGATTAGAGAAGTTTAATGTCAGATTAAATCCTAAGAAATGTGTGTTCGATGTTACATCAACAAAGCTTCTAGGATACACAGTTTTAGAAAAAGGTATTGAAGTGGATCCCGTCAAGGTCAAGGCCATAATGGAAATGCCACCACCAAAGAATATCAATCAACTACAGTCTCTACAGGGTAGGCTACAATCAATCAGGAGGTTTATCTCCCAATTAGCAGAAAAAATTCATCCCTTCAATCATTTGCTACATAAGAATGTCTCTTTCAAATGGGATCAAGGATGTGAAACAAATTTTAATCAAATAAAGAAATATCTAATGTCACCACCCATACTAATGCCACCTAGAGAAGAGAGACCATTATTACTATTCATTACAACAACTGAGATTTCTTTGGGTGCTCTATTAGCACACGAATATCTTGCGGGAAAGGAACAGGCTATCTATTATATCATCAAGACTTTGAATGGTTATGAGATAAATTACACCTTGATCAAAAAAGTTTGTTTGGTGGTGGTATTCACTACTCAATAGTTGTGGCATTACATGTTAACTCACACAGTCAAATTCATAGCAAAGATTGATCCATTAAAGTATTTACTTAGCAAGGTTTACCTAATAGGAAGACTAGCCAAGTGGGTCATGATCTTGAGTGAATTTGATATCTAGTATGTGGATTGAAGAGCCATCAAGGTTCAAGTGATAGCCGATCAACTATCTGAAGCTCCACTACCAGATGATCATCCAATGAGCATTGAGTTTCTTGAAGTAAACATTCTTACTATGATAACACAACAATGGATGCTTGATTTTGATGGGTCCTACACACAAAGTGGGTTAGGTGCAAGAATTCTATTTGTTACACCTCAAGGAAATACCATCCCAAAGTCCTATAGACTCATGTTTCCATGTACAAATAACATAGCTAAATATGAGGCCTTAATCATTGGCATCAAAGTGGCAGTTGAATGGAAGATCACAGAGCTACAAGTATATGGAGATCCAAAACTAGTCATTTATCAAGTAAATGATGAATATCAAACCAAAGATGAGAAGTTGATGTCATATAAGAAAATGGTGGATGATTTCAAAAATTACTTTGTAGATATCAAATATTAAAAAATTATAAGGGTATAAAACAAAGTTGTTGATGTTATGGTGACAATTGCTTCTCTCTTACAGATACCAGGAAAGTGAGGTCATTATGAGTTTATGGTGGAACAAGTTTCTAATCATGCTTATGCTAACCTTGAATCTCAAACTATATGCCATTTAGTTGATGTTGAATCCTCAATTTATGGAAAGACCTACGCTTACCTAAAATACAATATCCTTCCTCCCGATCTTTCCAGAAACTAGAAACGCAACTTCATCTCCCAAACCGCATGACATACCTTAATTACCGACATACTTTACCGTTGAGGTATGGATGATACTCTTCTTTGGTTTCTAGAACATAACGAGTCTGAGACAACCTTACATGAGGTTCATGAAGGTATTTTTAGAACTCATTCAAGCAGACTAACCCTAGCGAAGAAACTCCTTTGTTTGGGGTATTACTGGTTGAATATGGAGGAGTCTTTTTCAGATTGTTAAGAAATGTTAAAAATGTCAAATCCATGGTAACTTAATCCATGCACCAACACAAAAATTGCAACCATTCACTTCAACATGGCCTTTTTGTTAATGGGGACTGGACTTGGTAGGAAATATTAATCCATCTTCATCCAATGGACACAAATTCATAATCACAACCATGGAATACTTTTCAAAGTGGATAGAATTTGTTCCCTTAACAATAATAATTGGAAAATAGATTTCTTCTTTCATATTGAATTACCTCATTTGTAGGTATGGCATTCCTCAGTCCATTGTCACAGAAAATGGTAGACCTTTTAAGAATCTGGATGTTCAAGAACTATGTGAGAGGTTTCATATCCAACATAGGTTTTCAACCCCATACTATCCTCAAGGAAATGGCCAAGCAGAGGCCTCAAACAAAACTATTCTAAAAATCGTAAACAAAATAGTCAATGATGTTGGATGTGATTGGAACAGTCAACTAAACCCTGCTCTGTGGGAATACAAAACTAGCATCAGAACACCTACAAGAGTTACACCATATGCCTTGGTATATGGATCAGAGACCATCCTACCTATTGAGGTGGAGATACCATCACTCCATGTGTCACTAAGGGAATTATTTCATATGAGGATTATAAAGTGTCTAGACTTCAAGAGCTGGAACTATTGGATGAAAGTCGTCAACAAGCAGTGGACCATTTGAAGGCATATCAACAGAGGATGTCCAGAAGCTACAATCACATGATAAAACCTAGAGCATTTCAGGTTGGTGACTTGGTCTTAAAGGAAAACCCTTGAAATCAACAGGACAGAGAAAAGAAAGGAAAGTTTGAACCTAATTGGCTAGGTCCCTTTGTTGTCATATCAGTCTATGGATCCAAAGCCTATCAACTATCTACACCTGAAGGGGATTTGTTTGATGAACCTATGAATAGTCTCCATCTCAGGAAATTGTACACCTAAATCATCTAGTGCATGGTTAAAATGTTTGCCTTGATGAAAACCTGGAAAACATGCATCTGGGTGATAGAATTTTTAAAAAAAATTAGGAAAATAGAAAAAAAAGTTAAAAAATCATAAAATCTAAAAAAGTGCAATAAAAATACATAGTGAAAACCTGGAAACAGGTGCTACTTGTGATTTAAACTACCTTTTCCATCTATTATATGCATGTATTGGTTATTCACTTTCTCCATCATTTTTCCTATCATTGAAAAGGAAAACCTCATGTACATAACCTGCAATTGTGGTCGTGTCTCACCCTAGCTTGGGGGAAAAATCCTGAACTCACTGGGGGCAATAAAATTTGAGCTTACTCAAATGGAAAAACAACAGTATGACAAAAAACCAAACACAATGATCATAGGGAAACTCAACATTGAAAATACATCAAACATCAAAACATTTCAAAAAGTCAACCATCCATATCAAACAACTTAAATCAAAACAATCAAAACAACTTTAGATGGATGATATTCTTTTGAATCATGATTTTATTGCTTTAGCTTGAATGTTCAAATGTGATACTTTGATTTTTGTTATCATTTTTTTTGGAGCAGCTCGATGATGTATTGAACTAGAGAAGCTAGGAAGGAGAATGGTATTTTATTTGTCTGTTGTCTGTGAGTTGATCATTATTATTGTGTGAATTGTCGCTAGACGTGCTCTACAAAGTATCACTGATGACATTATGAATTCACATAGAAAAATGATTGATTATTATATGTTTATGCAAGAAATGCTCAGGACATTTCGGTTTAATTATACCTAAATGCTTGTGTTCACTTGCAATATCAAAAATCATGAAAGTAGTACTTAGGTCATCGTTGGTCTAAATTATACCATTGATGCTTGTACTCACTTTCAAAATTTTAAAGGCTCAATGATGATAAAAAGCATGATAAATAGATTGTTAAGGTGACAACTTGGGCATGTGTAGATTTGCATGGTAAATTAGATTGCATTTATATTAGATTTGCATCTGTAGAGTAATTTATACCAAAGACTAGTGGGGAATTCAAAAATAATGTTATCTTTTATCATTGATGGATTGAGTATACTTGAAATTAACAAAAAAATCATTATTATCATGTAGTTGCATAATCATTTGCATTGCATGCATTGGAAAGCATTATTATATCATAAAATCATTCATACATTCGATCATATATTTGCATTTATCAAATCATGTTTTTCAGTTGTGCATCACATCATATATTTTAAAAAGAAATATTGAAAACATATCATCTACATAGTTGCATTTTCATTAACATTATCATATGATACATCATACATTAGAAGTATCATCATATTGATCACTCATTCATCCATGATTTATAACATCATATATTTGCATTTGAAATACCAAAAATAAAGTGAATCATATCCCATTTGCATTATCATGTTATATATAATAGAAACATCATATCCAAAATTATACATATAAATACATTATCATATCATTCGTATGTATACGTTCTCATACATCTATCATTCCATGTAAATAATATGGGCACCATGCATCCATAACATTATCATATAGGACATCACATGGCATATAGAATAGGAAATTAAAAACATCCATCATAGGAACTCATCATAGAACTATATAGAACACATATAAACTGATAAATCTGTCGCATATCATATAAATCTCAAAAATCATAATGTCAAGTATACAATGATGTCTAAAATGTAAAGAGATACAACATCAAAATGGTTGTGAATCAAAAATCAGAGTATACATCATGTCTCAAAATACATCAGGGAATCCAATCAAGAAGCTATGTGTTGCTAGCCCCAGACAGTGCCGACATCTCAGGACCAGTGCCTCCCCCACTAGGTGTACCAAGATCTCTCGGATCTCTCAGAAGAGGCAGTGTCACACCCCTACTGGTATTCTTGGAATGGGTCCTGCCAGATCGAGACTAAGTGCAACTCACTCTCTACTCTACCGGAACTGCATCATGGTATCTGCCTCTATAGTACTCGGCCTCTCGACCCACATGGGTAACCTCTCTCATGTAATCAACAAAGGATGTACCCTTGACTAATCTCTACAATCTATCAGCCAATCCTTGTGCCTACTCTGCAATCTGTCTAGTTGCATCTCTCTCTGCTATCAAAGAGGCTATCTATGCCTATGCAGCTGTCAACTATGCATGTACCTGTGAGAGAGCCTGTGCCTATGTCTGCATCTATGTCTATGTTTGGACTAGTAACCTCTGGGCTTGTGCCAGCTAACCCTATAATTTTTGCACCTAAACTTGTAGGTTGGAAATCTAGGTCTACTGATGTTGGGAGGGTACTCTAATCTACACATGCTACTCTATTGGAGCTACTAGTGATCACCTCTTATGAGGCACCATGAAGTCTATAACCTCAAATGTTGGGCCTCCTCCACCCTCATCTCCTCCACCCCCATCTCCATCACCATCTCCATCTCCCTCCTCATCATCATTGCTCTCCTGATCATCAATTCTCTCCACATCCTTTGACTCCTCATCTCCCTCATCTCTCCTTTGTCGGTGCTCGTGTGCAACTTCCATCTCCTCCTCACATAGTATCAACACTGGCTCATTTGGGATGGAGATCCATGGAAATGGATGTAAAATGAGGTACTGTGCATACTCATTGGTAATCAAAGCCTCAATGATCTCAAGATGAATCTCCCAAATAAAGGCATGTAGACCATGGTACTCCTACACTACAACATCATATGATATGTAGGGTCCCCACTCGGTGGTATCTATCTGACATCGTGCATAATGTACAACACCCTGGGGCATGCCCTATACTATGACATACTGTTTAAGCACCCTCCTCAACAAAAATCTCTCAATAATGTAACATGTCCTACCAATTAGGTACATGGACTGGCATAAGTATGGCATCTTTGTATCATCCTCTTGCCATCGTTCATAATCAATATAGGGTCGCCATCTAAATATCTCTACATCATCAAGGACACTCCTCCAATGCTCTAGTTTTCCTAGTCTAGGTTGAGCAAGTGGACCTGTATATGCGTGAATGTATGGCCTCATGTTAGGTCATTGTCTATCTATAACTAGATGAGTAACCGCTATATGCTCCCCTGCCCACACCTAAAGTAATGTAACTCCTGAAGACAAACTAGCCCCTCTGAGGTAGACCACCTAATGAAAATCATGGTATAGATGGGAAAGCATGCACAAACCCCAAGCATATCTAGTACCATGGACAATCATACTCTCCAAAATACGACCCCACACAACTAAAATTCCTTTTGACCTGCGATCAGGACAAAGGAACCCTCCAATAAAACCCACAACTACTGATGGCATCAAACATCGCTCACCATGGGATCTCGCATCCTTAGATCATATCATCCTGAAAAACTTGACACAGTGCATCATTCCCACCATGCTCAAAAGAATCATAAACTACTAGCTCCCCAACAACAGGTTTCCGTAATATTTTCCACACATCCTCTAGGGTCACTATCTTCTTGCCAATAGGAAGGTGGAAGGTATTGTGCTCACTATGCCATCTATCTGCTAAGGTTGTCAAGAGACCCAGATTAATCCTAATCTGGGGCATATCTACAAGAGAGGACAAACCACATCGTGCGATAACTGTTGTTTGAGGTTGCACTAGTTGTGGTATCAAATCGAATGTCCTAGGAAATTGCTCTTGGATCTGTAAGTTTGTCAAAGGCTCCTATCATCACAAAATATCAAAATTTAGTAATCTTTGTCAATTAATCAAACATCAATCAGACTATCAATTCTAATTAGCTCTGGTGATACTTTGATCAAATCTTATGAGCAACTATCATTGAACCTCACCTATCATGAGGTCAACCATCAATGTATTATTGCACCTCACCTATCATGAGATCAATTAATCAAATCAACCTCGCTTATCATGAGGTTTATCAATCAAACTATAATTATTCCTCTCCTATCATGAGGTTAATTATCATCAATCAATCATCAAACCTCACCTATCATGAGGTTGATCATCATCTAATCTATCAGGATCATCAATCAACATCAACTCAAAGGCTGACATAATAAAAAATCATCAAACACAAGGAGTTTACTGAAAATTTCATCATTCTAACTTGGATTCACTAAAATAGTGTTGCAATGCACCAAAAAAGTCAATGTGCCATCAAAATTCATCTATACACCAAAAGAGATTATCATTGTGTTGAATCAGTCGATGCGCTATTTCAGGCGACCAATGCGTCGAATCAGTCTATGCACTAATCTAGCCTACATGTGCACTAAATTATCTATCCAATGTGCTAAAATTGTCTATGTGCTAATTTAACCTATCAAAGTGCTAACACAGTTGACCTATGCAATATTTTTATGGATGTGCTACTACAGAGTTTCAATGCACTACATCAGTGTGCACATGCACTAAAATACATAAAACTGAATTCAAATGAAAAATGCGTGAAAATTGAAATGCATGAATTGCGAGAAGGTTTCTAGGGTACATACCAGAGGTCCATACGCAATCGAGAGGTTGTGTCGTCACACGTGCTCAAAACAGTGAGTGTGGTATGGAATAGACATTTTGTTCCAAATGCTAAGTTGGCTCTCCCTCTCAAATTTTAAAACTCAAAATGCACAAATAAATTTGAAAATCAACTTTTTGACCTTTTATAGGTTAATTAAGAGGGATTTTATGGGATTTATTTAATTTTATTTATTCAAAAGGGACTCAATTCATTATTTCATCAGAGGGGCATTTTTCACATTATTTGTCAGGAGATAAATCATTTCATCATCAAATTATCATCGAATCATCATGAAATCATGAAAAAATTGAAAAAAATTGAAAAAAATTGAAAAATTCAAAAAAATCATCGATTTATCTTCTAAGGGGCATATATCCATCATCACCTGAAAATCAACGTCTAAGGCATACTAAATTTTTTTGTCAGTAATGGTAGTAGCAGCAAAATTTTCTTTGAAGCAATGTGTAAACACATCACTTCAAAGAGGGGCAAAATATATACACCTAAAAATGGTCTCGATAAATCTAATTAATTAAATATGATTTATTTGATTAATTAACCCTTCTATTTTCATCTACTATTAAACAAATAGAAATATTTATTTATATAGTTCACATTTAATTCTTCTATCTTAATTATCTATTCTCTTTCATCTAAATTAAATAAACAAGTTCACATACTTTGTTTTATTTAATTACCATATTTCTTTCATATTTATTTAATAAACAAATTTCTATAGTTCATTTTATTAAATTAAATATCCTCTTTTGCTAATTTGAATAAATCCAAATATTCAAATAAAAGCATATTTCTACAACTATTTCTTCTTTTCACTCATCATATGCACCAACAAAATTAGATATTTCATATCTAATTAATTCAACTCAACCTTCATAGAAAAATTTGGAAAAAAATTGGAGATAAATTATAGGAAAACTTCATCTTCTTCCATTGATCATTCCTATCCTCTGGTTGAATGTTTTTGTGGGCAGGAACAATCTCCATAATCTTCTCCAGCTTCTTCATCCTTCACCATTGAATCTTTCAAATCAAATCTAGGCCCTTACCTATTGCCACATCACAAATATGTTGTCGGGAATCTATAAATACAGCCTCTTTTTATAGGAAATGGATCCCAACTTTGTGCAATCTTACTCTATAGAAATAGCATTAGAGCAATTAAGCATTTGAGCATTGAACAATCATATAGCAATCATAATCATGGCTTTTCATTTAGCTGCATCTTAGTTTACAGTAGTTTGTTTTATCATTTTTATGTCATTTTCATCTACAATATCATCACCATATCATTTAGCAATCATTACATAGGATTAAATTCTTGCATTTTACAATATCTCATTCTCTAGATTGTCATTTTAATAGTCACAGTGCTTAACAATTTGAGAGCCATAGTGATTTAATAAATCTTTAGAGATAGAGAGCAAGAGGACTCTTTTAAGATATTTCCTATTTTAATTAGATTAATTGTTGTTTAAATCTATTGATATAATGTCTTATTAGGTGTGTTTGTTATTCATTTACGCATATTTTACTCACACACTTAGTAGCTCATGTATGTGGTTGCGGGACTACCACATGAGATACAGTTGCTTGTGCACTCAAAGGATTTTCAACGGGTTGTTTCGCTACTTCTCCACCTTGTTGTATTTGAGCTTTCCTTGCTTCTCTTTCTCTCATTATTGAATTTGTTGTTTCTTCCTCCTCCTCTTCCGCTTCATCATCATCAAATTCATTGTACCCTCTATTCCAGAGATCATCAAATTTGTCATCCATCTCTTGCTCCTAGAATGGGGCATCAAGACATTTGGTCTCTTGACGATAAATCTAGAATTGAGCAATTTTCTTCTCACTCCACTAATAGTTCTTGGCCAATTGATTATAAAGGGTGGCTCCCATTTTGCACCTGTCATTGATCTTGGCCAAAGGGAAATAAAAAGACAGCCATGGTGGCCTCCGGTCATCCGTGGGAACATAGGCTAGGTCCACAAAGACATTCATGTCTCCAATTTCTAGACTCTATTGAGTTTCCCAGTAGTGTTGGGTGCTATGAGTTATCTTGATATTGAGCTCTACCAAGTCATTATCAGGATTATAATCCCATTTGTCTCAAATCAATACCAACCCTAGGTGAGCAAGCACCATAGTTAGCAGGCCTTGTGTTTGCTTCCACTACATTATCACTATATTGAAGCTTAAGGGGAATTTGAAAAATCCCTTCTTATTCTTTCCCCCACAAAAGTTGTTGTCAATAATGGCCAACTGCTAAAATACCTCAAGGGCCAACACCTTGTTTGTGACACAAAACGGGAGTCAAAACGGCTCCTCAATAAAACCATGCAACCTAACAAATGAAAAGTCCTCTCCGAGGAACCAGTCATGGGGAGGGAGGAAACCTTTCATCCATCCTACTTGCTCAGTGGAGAACCGCAACAATTGACCTCACCTTCCTTACTAATATCTTGCAATATCAGAGTCAGTAAAGACTCAAAAAATGCATAATAATCATAAGTTACCGAAAGGAGGTGGGTCCACACAGAAACTAGCTTCCTTATCCTACTTTCATCAAAGATAGACAAACCCATACAGGCCCTAAAGAAATCTGGGTTTTGGTGTAAAAACATGTGAGTGAGCAAAGAAGAAAACCTGAACCTATACTATGTGTGGTATTCCTTGAATTGGCTCAGCATCTCCCAAACAATGGCCTCCACAAAGTCATACAAGAATAAGGAATGTTGTCTTCTTATCTGAAAACCCAAACCCATTTGAAACTCCTGAACCTCCTTGTCACTGTCCAGGCCACAAACAAAAGTCAACATGGAGAATACATCTTGCATGTTTGAGTTGAAAAAATTATGCCCATTTGGAAACTGTTGTGGGTGCTTATCATCCTTTTTCCTTTTAGTTTCTTGATTATAAAAACTTGGAGCATGGGTTCTGGTTCTCCAGAATCTCTCTACGTTCTCTATAATGAATCTCTCTAGTGCTTTTATCGCATGCCTCATAGGGATACATAGCATATCCCCAATAGCTTCAACATTGATCACCACCCTCAGGTTCTGGCCTTCTATGAAGCCGGTATCTAGATTGAAATTTTGAGCACATTCATGAACCAACTCAGGGAAGTGATGCACCAAGGGAACCATATATTGTGGAAGATTGCAGAACCACAACCTGTATGCCAAAGAGTCCTGGTTGCTTCTGACTTTTTCATTCTCTCACAAGTTGCTTCCCTAAGGCCCTTAGGGTTAGTTTTAAGCTCAAGGTTGTGAATACTATCCCATTATTTCACTATTTGAACTTTATTCCTATGGGTAGTCTTTTTCATGACTTGTGTGTGAGGCCACTTTGGATTTTTTGACATTCTAGGCAAGGCATAAGAGACATCACCAAAAACCTAAGCCATTGGCACTGCCATTATGTCATATGATAAGCTTGTAACCACTTCTTCTTGTGCTGCCATATCAGGATTCTATGTTGCCTTCTCATTGAAAAACCTTTGCAAATTCTTAATTTATCTATAATTCACACTTAGGCTCTTTCTTAGAAAACTGGATACTCAGCTCTCTTCACAGTGCTCTTCCTTTGCATACAACTTTAGCCTTTTCTAAAATCAGAGTTGGAAACAACAATTTTTTTAGTATTGAATTCGACATGTACCACCAACTCTTTCATTCATGCAAAATGAATTATTACCACTTTGAAAATATATTAACTCATAATGACGATTAGCCATCATGACCCACAACGCCACCCCTTGGGAAATTGAGTTAGGAATAAGCAGTGTACGAAACCTTTCGCATGCTTTTCATTTAATAACTTTGGAAGAACGATTAAGCAAAAGGGTGTAATGATTACACCAAAAATATTTTGAGTTGATCCTTATGGAATGAAATGCGTTCACAACTTAGACACTTGGCACTTGACTGTGCGGACTACCACTTGCACTTGCCGCAATTTTTATCAAATTAATTACTGCTTCTTATTTCACACGCAACAAACACAACCTGGTGGGTTTTTTGAGTTTGGAACTTGGTAGGATTTTTGAGTTTGCAACTTTTTAGCATCATGCTTATTGCACACATTGTACCCTAACTACCTCTATAAATAGACCCACAAACAATAGAAAAATTCATACTTAGTAATTGGGATTACTGATAAGCGATGGATATTCCTATTAGATTAACTAGCAATAAGTCTTAGGTAGCATTTTTAGGAGAGGTTTCCAATAGGTGTCTTAAGTGTATGACCAAGAACATGCATTCCTTGGCCATAGTTGTGATAAAATGGGTGTAGGGATAGGATTATATAGAGTATGAAGACAAATATCAAGTAAAAATCAATATTTTTTCTCACTTGTTTGCTTCCCTACTGGACATTTAGGTCCCAAAACAGCTGATACTGAGGCTTACTATGGAAATTTTTCCAAAGCACTATCTAGGAGGTCTTGGGGAAGTGGTGATGAATGCAATGTATGGTCTAGGACTTCCAACTATGAGTGATCTCTAACACCACATTGAAGAGGAGGAGGTGGTGCCATGGGTGCCATTTCTGAGTGGATTTCGTGCAATGACCATTGGAGAACATCGCCATAGGGTGTCTCATGCCAACCACTTCTTGCTAAGGATTTTCAATGTAGAGCTATTCTATGACGTGGAATGGTATACCGAGCTCAGAGACCTAGTGTATCCACCACCACTTGCTCTTGTTTCCGTTGAAGCTCTTGTCGTGCTTGCTGAACCTATTGATGTTTTTGAACCTACTGCCTCTGCCCTAAATGGATTTGCTGCTAGATGAATGAAGAATTTTCTCTACTTTTTGTATATATATCTCAAAAGCTTCTTAATATATATATTTGAAAAGTATAGCCTAAGAGCCATTTTGAATTGTAATATCCAAAGTAAATATTACCCTCTAATGAATATATAGCTCTTTTGTTATGTTTTTGTCTCTTTTGTTTTTTTTTCTTTTCGTGTCATGGGTTCTGCTAATAAAGACTTGTCCAAACAAGACACACAAATTTTTTTTTTACATATTTACAAATTCACATGTCAAATGGTTAATAAAGCTAGTTAAAATTTTTAAGGTGAATTCCATTGACTAGAATTCCCAATGCTTCTTTTTCCATATTCTCTAATTCAAATGCATTATGTTGCTTGCACTTAATGATGTGAAAAGGGACCTCCCACAAACTATTAAATTTACCATGTTGGTCGGGCTTTGCAGCTCTCTCATTGAATTTGAGCACCAAATCTCCACACTTCAGACCTTGGTCAGAGGTTTTATTGTCAAACCACTTCTTAACAATGTTTTGATGATAGCACATGGCCATTAGCACATTTTTCATTTTTTCTTGTACCTCTAATAGTTCAGCTAACTAGACCTTCATGGCTCTGTTTTGTTCTACCTCCACAGACTTGAGCAATTGTAGTGCAGAAATTTCCATAGAGATGGGTAATAGGGCTTCCTTCCCATATACTAGCTCATACAAAAAAGTATTTAAGACTTTCTTGGGGGTTATGCGGTCCACCTAAAGTGCTACTTTCAGGTTCCTATGCCACTCTCTTTGATGTTCTGAACCTATCCTCTTAATAAGTTAGACTATTTTTTTATTAGTCAAATCTTCTAGAACATTACCCTATGGGTAATAATTCAAAGATGTCTTAAGGAATATCCCATGCTTAAGCACAAATTGGCATACCTTCGAACCTAGAAAGGCTCTTTTATTGTCGAAGATGATGATCTTGGGCTAGTGAAATACATTCATGTGCCTTCTAGTGAAATAATATGTGCCTGTGAGAATCCATTTATGCTCAGCACAAGAGGTGGGGTTAATCATTTCAATGAAATCTAGTCCCCATTGTGCAAAGGGTTCTTCAACCACTATTGGGTTGAGAGGCATCGTCGATTTCTTCCTCCTTCCTGTGAAGAATTGGCATTCTTTGCAGGATTTAACCAGAGAGTGTGAGTCATTGAATAGTGTAGACCAAAAATATCCCAAACACATAATTTTAATGGTGGTGGTCTTTGCACAAAAATTTCCACCCATGGGAATGCTATGGAATATGTCTAGAATTTTTTACACCTACCCTTGAGTTACACACTGCAGAAGGACACCATTGAAATTACTTTTGAAGAGGACTCCTTCAACAAGCACATAACCACCGTTCTGCAATCTATAGAACCTTTTCTTCTGAGAAGGGAGGCCCGTTGGATATTTATCAGTTTGCATAAACCTCATTCTGTCCACCAACTAGCAGCCTTCAAACTTAGATCCATTTAGTAGAACTAGCTGTGATTGTTCCTCCCCGACCGCCACTTCTTTATCTTACGCCAAATATTCACATAACCCTCTTCCTCGCATGGTCTTTGTGGGCCTGAACTCAATGTTGTATTCAAGGATCTTAATTATCTAGTTGGCCCTCTTTTTGGTGATTTTCCCTTCCATAATGTATTCGCAAACACTGGAATGTGCAATGTATACAATCACCTTGTTGGAAGATATGAGGTGTCAAAACATTTTAATCCCTTTAACAATGGAAAAAACCTACCTCTCAATGAATTTTTACTTCATCTCATAGTATTTTAAGGTCTGGAAGTGGAAGGCTATCTGATGTTCTCCCTTTCCTTCATCATCCTTTTGGGTCAAAATAGTACCTATGCTAGACTCACTACTGAACACATACATTATGAAGTCCTTTGACAAGTTTGGGTTTACTAGCACAGGAGCTGAAGAAATAGTCTTCTTGACCTTCTAAAAGGCTTCCCTTGCCTCTTTTGTCCATTTGAACAACTGATCCTTCTTTAGCATCAGGGTGATAGGTCTGATTAGTCCCACAAAATATGAAATGAATTTTCTCACAAAATTTACCTTCCCCGAGAAAGACTAGACTCCATTTTTGTTCACTGGTAGGGGAAGTTCCTTGATTTCCTTCAGCTAATCCAGATCAATATAAATTACATCTTTAGACACTACATGTCCCAATAATTTTCTTTGAGGCACTCTGAATATACATTCTTTCGAGTTCAGGGATATTCTAAACTCCTGAAATTTTTTAAAAACCATTTCAAGATGATCAAAATGATCATCTTTTGACTTGGAGAACATAGTAAGATCATCCAAGTAGATTAAGATAATATTATTGATTAATTCTCTAAAGGAAATGTCCATTGCTTGCTAAAAGGTAGCTCCCGCATTTGAGAGATCGAAGGGAATTTTAGCATAGGAAAGCATTCCCCACTTTGTAGTGAATGTTGTTTTGTGTTGATCCTCCTCCTTGACTTGGATTTGGTTGTACCTAGAGAAGTTGTCCAACAAAGAAAACATTTGTAAGCTAGCCACTATTTGCAAGATTATCTCCATGGAAGGCAATGGGTAGTGGTCCTTCAGGGAGGCCCTATTCAAATCCCAGAAATCAACATAGAGACGGATGCCCCCATTTTTCTTTCAGACCAAAACTAGGTTGGACACGCATGTGCTATGATTCATTGAGAAAATAATCTGGGATTGGATTAGCTTCTTCAGTTCTCGCACCATTAGTGCCTCAATCTTTGGGTTTACTATCCTTTTCTTTTTGTGGATAGGTTTTATCCCTTCTATCAGCTCTATGGTGTGTTGGATGACTTTAGGATCATATCCCTTAAGGTCATCGTATGACAAGGCCACTACTCCTTTATATTTTTTGCAAAAATGCATGATCTTTTCTTTGTCATGTTGTAGAACCTTCTTCCCAACCTTAAGCTTCCTTCCATCCCCGACTTGAAGATCTACATAGTCACCCTTATCCGCTACGCACTTCCTCTTGTTATTCCTGGCATCATCACAATTGAATAAATTTTTGAGAGTAACAAGTCCCTCAGAAGCTTGTTTGATTTTAGCTGAATAATTTTCCCTTCATAAGCATTTACAATCTTTGGTTGGAGTTGATCGAAAAACTCTCTTGAGTGCTAGATGAATGAAGCAATTTTCTCGTCACTTTCAAACACTTGCCAACACTAATCATTTTATGGGATTGTGGGTCAGAAAATTACTCGCATAGAGTGCACATTCTCAATAAAATTGGAAATAGGGTCAAATTGGGATCCAATTGTTGTCATGCAATCCGCAGTTGCATTCCAATCTATAGGCAATATCTAGATATTGAAGGCTTCAAATCTTTCAATTAGGCCCCAAACTCTATGTCTATAAGATTGCATGTGGAAATTCTTTGTGGTAAAGACACCTCGGACTTGATTGAATATTAGCTCAGAGTCACCAAACACCCTTATTTGTTTGACACCCATCTGCTTCGCAAGGCTTAGACCTTGCATGAGGCCTTCATATTCAGCTTCATTGTTTGAACAAGAAAATTGGAAGCGGAAAGATCTAACTATCTTTTCATTAGATGGGGATGTCAGACATATCCTAGCTCCTGCACCAACTTTACATCTTGCTCCATCGAAATGTAGCATCCATAGCTATGAGGATTGATCGCCCTCAGGTTCCTTCATCACCTTTGGCATCACTTGATCTTTATCATAGATCACCTAGGTTCCTAATCCAGTGGCATGATAATTGCTGAAAGGATCAGTGTCTATAAATTCACTCAAGAGGACCTCTTCTTCATCAGTCTGGTCTTCGGTCACTTTCTCATCCTCAAGCAACTCAGTACAATACATATCTTTGTCATCAAAAAATGGCCTCTTCTCATTTTCATGGTCTTTTAGGTCTTGATTCATAGTGTTGGAACTATATTGCTTTAATTTTATGATGTATCTTGGCTTGAACATGCTTATTTAGGTACTAAAACTCAAAGAATGACGTCTTGTGAAGGTGTTGTGAAGTGTTGTAAGATATTTCTACGTTCTTCTAGACTCTATTTAATTTAATTCACCTAAAAATCACCTTTTTACTCATCAACAAGTCCTATTTTGAAGTCTTGTAAAGTCTTGTAACAAGATTTCACACTTTTCTAGGCATATTTTTCACTATTTACACCCTTCTCGTGCTTTATTTTATCTCTTTATGCCCTCATATGCTTATATTAAGTGTATTTTTGGGTCCTATCCTGATAAACAACATTAAACACAACATTATTTCTGACACTTGGTTTTAGGTCCTAGGTGGGACCCATTCACCAAGGGTGGAAAATGAGTCCCCCTTGGCCCCAAATTCAAAATATTTTGAAATTTCTTTCGAGATTTTAGTCAAATTCACTTCATGTCAGCTTGTGATGAGGTATGAATGGATAGTAAGGCACAATATTTGTATAAATATGTGATTATCACCCATTTTAAATCTCCTACACAATCTATTTATTCAAGCATTCAATATCCTAAGTCATTCAAGCAATCAAGCATTTCGCATAATCAATTCAAGCACTTTCAAGCACTTTGGAGCAACCATTGACATCACTTCATATTTGCATGTTGAAGGATTTGGTAAGTTTGTAATACTTTCATGCTATTGATTTATCATTTCCTTTACATTTCATTTATTTCTATTGGGTTTGATTACCAAAGTGGGGTTTGACCAAGGCAAACCCCTATTCACTAACCCCCCAACATTTTTCCCCTTTGTGCATGTGTATTTGTAGCTTTGTTTTGTAGATTTAATAGGTTTAAAGGTGTTGAAAAGTGGAATTCAAGTCAACTAGGCTCTTCAAGTCAACTCATAATCTTTTCAAGCATTTTTAGCATTTTCTATCCATTTTTTGTAGAACTGACCTCGACAACCCAACATTCAAACATTGCCAGACTGGTGTAGCAATGTTACCTCTTGGTTTTCCAGGAATCTTGGGTAGGACTGATTCTCCACCCTTGGTGAATGAGTCCCACTTGAAATCTGAAAAATCTTCATTTTGTCAAATTCCAGCTCCCGACTGCCAGAAATCAACACCGACACTTTTTCAACAGTAGGAGGACTAATTCGCCACCCTTGGCAAATGAGTCCCACTGTGAAAAATTAAAAAAAATCATCAACATTCCAGACACTCCAAAAATCTCACACAACATCTAGGTGCACTCAAATTTAACCATGTACCTTTTGTTTTGCATATTTCTTTCTATTTCTTCATCTTTCGTAGTTGTTTGCATATCACAATGTGTTTTCAAACATAGCTTAAATTGCACTTTAGCATTCATTTTAGATCATCCTAATCAATCAATTGCATTTAGTTTAGTCCATTTACATCAAACAATATTGCATACATCTTGATTTGAATGTGCATAAGTATTTTAGGAGCCCAAATATCTCTCTTTATAGGTGGAAAACCCTAGGAAGAGACTCAAGCATCTTGGGTTCCCAAAATCTATGTCACATTTTGGTGAACCCGACTTTTGAATATTTTTTTAAAACTTTTGATTGCATTCATATCTTGCATCTTAATTTTGATTTGCATGTACATTCAATTAGGACATTGATTTGTTATTACATTTTAGGATCCTTTCATTTTGAATTATTGAAAAGTCATTTAGTTTTCATTCTTGCATCCAATCTTTTTGAAAAAACTGAAACTCTGCATTCTGTATCTATATTTGCATTCTGAAAAGCATTTAAATCATCCTTAAAATTATGAACAACACAAAAAATTTGCATCCTGGGACTCATTCACCACCCAGGGAAAATCAGCCCCTATGCATATTTTAGACATTAATTTTGCATTATTTCTACCATTTTCCTGCATTTTTGTTTGTTGTATTTGCATCTCTATTGTAGTTAGCAGATTTTTTGTTATTAGAATTTTACATTCTTAGGTCAGTTTTCATTTCCATTCACCTCTCCTTTGTGGTACTTGCATGAGTGTTTGGTGCCCCGTTGATAATACTTTAGTGAGAAGTTCTAGACTCATGGCATCTTGCAATAGCACTTTCATTGTGGACCTTGGGATCTCATGAGCTCATACTCTTGGTATGGACAATGGTGCATTAGGCCCTGACAATACCACTTCCATGCCTTCCCCTTTCCATCCTATGCATGTTGACAATCAAAATAAGTCCCTCCCACAAGAAAGGTTTTTAACATTCATGAGGACTTTTCACATTTACAACAAGACTTGTCACTTGAAAACATTTCCACCACTGCTATACCTTTTATTGAGAACCTTCATCGCTTAATTGAAAGTGATGATGGCTTGCAAGTGGTAAAAAAAATAGAATACATTTACAATAAACGTGCCTCTTCCAATACTCCATCAAAAAAAATCATGTCACCCAGGGAGCATCTCAAGTTCCTCCTCCAAATATAGCTTCCATACAACTTATACCAATCCACAAGTCCACATAACTCTACATCAACCCAATTATGTAGCTACTTCATTACCAATTTCCACTAGCATTCCTACTTCTTTTGTGGCATCGCAACCTCCTTCCACCACCTTCACACCCCTTACTATTCCTTCCACTTTCCCTCATATCACCTACACGCCATCACCATTTTCCCTTCCATCTCAACCCCACTATCCTAATCCCTTTATGACACAACTCCTTAACACTGTTTCATCCATGTAGAACCAAATTTCCACCATTAGTCCAGCCCAAACTACTCCAACCACATATCTTTTTCGTAGTGGCCCCTTATCATTAGAAATCTTACGTACCCTGATGCCACAAGGGATAAAACTTCTGAGGTTTGAGAAATATGGAGGAAAAGGAGATCCTATCAACCATGTCAATTATTTTACTACCTTGTGTTGTGATTTTTTCCTTGAGGATAAACTTTTAGCAAAAAAATTTCCAAGGACCTTGAAGGATATTGCCTTAGAATGGTTTTCCAACTTACCTAATCATTCCATCTATTCATTTAATGAATTGGCAGAAGCTTTCATTAATCGCTTTCAAGTGCACATGACACCTAAAAAGACAATGGTTGACCTTATGTGATGTAGACAAAACACTCACAAAAAAGTAACTGATTTCATCTCTCATTGCCAGTCCTTATATGCTCAAGTTGATGTCCAAATTCCATATGCACATCTGCAGAAAATGTTCATTGAGAATTTTCACACTAACCTTCAAGATAAGCTCACAATGATGAAGTTCCCTTCATTCATGCATTTTTGTACAACCTTATGTGAGTATCAAAATTCAGTTTCAAGTCATGAGTCAAAATCCACTTCTAGCCTAATAGACAAAACTGAAAATAACAATCAACACCAAAACAACAGACAAAATTTTTTGCAAACCTAGCCAAGGCTTCTTACAATTTAGTTCACCTCCTTCACCCCAACCACAACCAACTTCACAAGTTCAAAATTCAATGGACGCCTCTAAAACAGTAGTGCCTTATCATTATGGTGATCCAAACAGACATTTCACCCCTCTACTTGACACCCTCCATCAAATAATGAACCAACTCATCCAAAAATGCATGCTTACCTTACCACCTATTCAACCACTTGATCCTAATCAACCCTTACCTCCTACCTTCAAGCCTAATGCTTATTTCCATTTTCATCATCAAAATGGCCACGACACTAAACATTGCAAGCGTCTTAAACATCTAGTTCAAGACCTCATTGATTCAGGTGAATTGACCATTATGGGTGTTAATGATCAAGGAAATAATTTTGTTGCACCCCCTAACCAAAATCTCCAAATTTTCACCAACCCTATGCCTAAGCATACTACTTCATTCATCAAGGCTAGTGAACCTTCCAAGCCTAGTGTGATGATTGTTGATACACACAATGAACAACTTGATACATCTCCTCTTTTTACCCAAGCTAGTCCTATGGATAAACTTGTCACTACGATAGACGTTATCCCTCACAAGGGCCAAACAACTCAATCTCTTGATATTAATTTTTCTTCTAAAGACATACTACAAAAGCTTCCTGATGGTCCTCTCTACATAGCCGAAAGAATCTATGATAAACCTACTAATGGGATATTAATAGATCCCTCTTGTGGTGAGAATGTGATCACAGAAGAATTTTTAGTATTACGCAATCTATATCAAGATAACTATAATCCACCGACTACATGGATAAAGACACATCATGGTTTTGCATGCCCTACGATTGGATCGATCATACTACCTTTGCACATAGGACCTAAGACTTTGGAGGTAACATTTTCTATTATTGCACAATCTGACCAATTGCGTTTGTAGCTAGGCCTTCCCTGGCTTCGCTCAATGAAAGTGGTCCCATCAGTCATTCACAAATTCTTAAAGTTTCCACATGGAAATGAGGTAGTCACCATACACCATAGTGGCTTTAATCCTTTATCTTCCAAAGGTAACTTTTCATTAGAATCCTTTTGTCCTACACCCATCAAACCTATTACTCCTAGAAAGGACTTCTTTTACATTGCTTATCAAAAGTTTAAAGCTAAAAATTTTGTTGAATTATCTCTTCATAATACATATTCATCCACTTCCACTCCTCTTATCCTAGATGAAACCGTGATTACACATGAGCATGGAATTCAACAAACCAACACAACTTCAAAAAAAATTCCTCTAGACCCTTCCCCGCCATCATTCAAATGACAAATGGAACCTGACACAAACCCTCTTCAACCTCCTCAAACCAAACAAGCATATAAAGAAAAAGAGAAATTGGTTGATCCCTCTTATTTGGTTTCCACTCTTCTTCCCTCTCCAGAAGTAGACAAACCTATACTTCCTCAATCTGCTCTTAAACCTCAACAACTGCAAAACCGAATTAAACAGAACTGTGGTGCTAGGGAACGAAGGCATCTCCTTCCTTGCTCGCCAATTTTGCATACAATATAATAAAGAAAATCAACCTATACCCTTGATAGAAGTAATAGATGATCACCTTCCTTCTCCTGAGCAACCACATGATAGTCCTATACCACCATCACAACAAAATGAACATATTCAACAACCAACACTTTTGATACATCCATCCTTAGAAATCACCCTTCATCCTCCCATCATTATTAACCTTGATGATGGCGATGATGGAACGAATGCTAAAATAGATGAAGAAATACACAATGATTTAAACTTTTTATGTTCATCTACAATGAGCTTAAATGATAAATCCTCTCCAACAAGTGAAGAACCTGGTACAACCCCTAGTTCGGCACTTGTGATTCCTCCTTTGGACAATCAACCACCTTCGCATTGCACTGAACATAATTGGGAGGTGGATGACTTGTTAGATGGGTGATTTTAATTTTCCTAGCTAGTCTTTTACCTTTTTCTTCTTTCTTTTTTATGTACATATCGTGTTCCCCCACATCGTGCATTTGATGTTTCCTTCTCTTTATACACTTCTTCTATTTGTACCTTTATTCTTCTATTTTTCGTGCCTTTTACTTTTCACTTTTGTTTTGTGTTTTCCTTTTGGGGATGATGCAAAGCGTTGAGATACCCTATGTCTCTTCCATGTTGACCCAAAACCCCCTCTTTTTATTTTCCTTTTTACTTTGTCTTTTCTTTTGTTTTCCTTTGAGGATGACGCAAGGCATTGAGACCAAAATGTCTTCTTCATGTTGACCCAAAGGCTTTTTCACTTTTCGTTTTCTTTTCACTTGTTTTTTCCTTTTGGGGATGATGCAAAGCATCAAGACTACAATGTCTCTTCCACGTTGACTCAAAATGGACTTTGTTTTTCCTTTTTTTTGCTCTCTTTGTGTCATTCTTCCTATTCTATGTGCTTTGGGGAATGATGACAGTTCTGAGCTCTTTAAATCAAAACATTGCAGCAATGAACATACTGACCCAGAATCCATAGATCCCTTATGTGTTTGGTGTGCTTTTTTTTTGGGGGGGGAAACTCTCGTCTTTCCTTACTCTTTCTTCCACCTTGACATGACGCAACTTAAATTTTAAACATATGACTTGGCATAGGCTTTCTGAGTTGGATCTCATGTCTTGCTTTCTTCCTCTTCTCTACTTTCAAGTAATTTCTCATAGAACAATTACTAGCAATTCCTTTAAAGTGGGGGCATACATTACCATTATTAATTTATGCATTCTTGGTTCCTAGCGAAGCTTTGTCATTTATGTGATGTGTTTTTCACTTTTTGGATGACACTGGGTGTGATGTCCTTCATAAGTGTGATCTTTCTTAGCATATTGCATTCCTCTTGGCGGATTGATGTGACACACTGCATCCCCTAAGTTGTGAATATACTATTCTTTGATTGGTCCTCTCTTGGAGACATTAGACACAATGTTCCCTAAGTGATTGACCTTGCATAAACTAAACAAGACTCCTTTGAACATATTACACAACATTTTTACATATTGCATTCTCATTCGGCCACCTTGCATAACACAACTTGCATGCCTGTGGTACCATCCTATTTTTCCTGTCTTATGAAACTTAAACCGACATTTGCATTTCCTTTTGTTTTGTGGAACCTTGTTAAATTTATCGAATGAGTATAGCTTTAGCATGGTTGAGCAGGAAGCCCACCTAGCGGCATGACTTTTCCCCATAGCCACCTTTGTGTTTGTGAGTGCATACCAACTAGCGTATGTATCTCTTTTTAGGCTTTCTCACCCCGTAGACAACTAGTTATGTGGCCACAAAGTGAGTATATAGTTGGGCTTTCTCACCCCGTGGACAACTAGTTATGTGGCCCCAAAGTGAGTACACATTTTCTCTTTTTCAAACAATCAGCCTAGATCTCTTTTCACAACTAGTTGGATTGATGATCAAAGCTTCACTCAATTCCTCTCAACACTTGTGTGTTCCTTTGTTCTTATGTTTAGTTTTCCATGGGATCTTCATCCTAGGGGCTTGATCATCCCTCTTGCTAACGTAAGTGCATTCGAACCCTCTTCCCAATGTTAATGGCTACTTTAGTGTGAGGAAGGTAGTTCATCCTCTCACTAAAGTGGGGGCTAAATGTATCATCAAAAAATGGCCCCTTATCATTTTCATGGTCTTTTAGGTCTTGCTTCATAGTGTTGGAACTATGTTGCTTTAATTTTATGATGTATCTTGGCTTGAACATTCTTATTTAGGTACTAAAACTCAAAGAACGACATCTTGTGAAGGTGTTGTGAAGTGTTGTAAGACATTTCTACATTCTTCTAGACTCTATTTAATGTAATTCACCTAAAAACCACCTTTTCACTCATCAACAAGTCCTATTTTGAAGTGTTGTAAAGTCTTGTATCAAGATTTCACACTTTTCTAGGCATATTTTTCACTATTTACACCCTTCTCATGCTTTATTTTATCTCTTTATGCCCTCATATGCTTATATTAAGTGTATTTTTGGGTCCTATCCTGAAAAATATATTAAACACAACATTATTTCTGACACTTGGTTTTAGGTCCTAGGTGGGACCCATTCACCAAGGGTGGTGAATGAGTCCCCCTTGGCCCCAAATTCAAAATATTTCAAAATTTCTTTTAGAATTTTACTCAAATTCACTTCATGTCGGCCTATGATAAGGTATGAACGGATAGTAAGGCACAAGATTTTTATAAATATGTGACTATCACCTAATTTTACATCTCCTACATAATTTATTCATTCAAGCATTCAATCTCCTAAGTCATTCAAGAAATCAAGCACTTTCAAGCACTTTGGAGCAACCATTGACATCACTTCAAATTTTCATGTTGAAGGATTTGGTAAGTTTGTAATACTTTCATGCTATTCATTTATCATTTCCTTTACATTTCATTTATTTCTATTGGGTTTGATTACCAAAGCGAGGTTTGACCAAGGCAGGCCCCTATTCACTAACCCCCCAACATTTTTCCCCTTTGTGCATGTGTATTTGCAGCTTTTTTTTGCAGATTTAATAGGTTTAAAGGTGTTGAAAGGTGGAATTCAAGTCAACTAGGCTATTCAATTCAACTCATAATCTTTTCAAGCATTTTGAGCATTTTCTATCTGTTTTTTGCAGAACTAACCTCGACAACCCAACATTCAGACATTGTCAGACCTAGTGTAGTAGTGTTTCCTTTTGATTTTAGAAAAATATTAGGGAGGACTGAATTTCCACCCTTAGTGAATGAGTCCCACTTGAAATATAAAAATCTGCATTTTTCCATATTCCAGCTCCCAACTGCCAGAAATCAGCTCCTGACACTTTTTCAATAGTAGGAGGACTGATTCGCCACCCTTGGAAAATGAGTCCCACTATGAAAAATTCAAAAATTCCATCAATGTTCCAGACACTCCAGAAAGCTCACACAACATCCAAGTGCACTCAAATTTAACCCTGTACCTTCTATTCTACATATTTCTTTCTAGTTCTTCATCTTTCATAGTTGTTTGCATATCACAATGTGTTTTCAAATATAGCTCAAATTGCACTTTGGCATTCATTTTAGATCATCCTAATCAATCAATTGCATTTAGTTTAGTCCATTTACATCAAACAACATTGCATACATCCTGATTTGAATGTGCATAAGTATTTTAGGAGCCCAAATCTCTCTCTTTCTAGGTGGAAAACCCTAGGAAGAGACTCAAGCATCTTGGGTTCCCAAAATCTGTCACAATCTCATCCTATGTGATAGAGGAGTGAGTATCCTCAAAATTTATTATGGCTTCATCTACTACATGTTCTAAATACAAGGGTTCAAATATTATCTTCATCTTAGCCCCATGCTTGGTCCAAAGAATTAAGTGCGGCCAGTCTAAAGAAAGATACTCACCTATCTTGGAAATGAATTCCTGAGATAAGCAAAGATTGAACATGGGAGGAATGTCAATGATCATGGTATCTTGCAGGATTGTGATACTAGGGCAAGAGAATAGAGTCAAATGGAGGTTCTTGATGACACCTATAGTTTCAACCTTATTCCCATCTAGCTGCATAATAGTTAAGTCCTAAGGCTTCAGCTATTTGCTTGGGCATGACCGTGGTGCTAGCACCATAGTCAATCATAGAATTATGCAACAATTTCTTACCCACAATGAGAGTTAAGAAAAATGGTTTCGGTTTTGGCTTACCTTTTCTTTTGATAGAGGGTTCCTCTCTATTTTTTGTGAGGACTTTAGCCTAAGATGATGAGTCAACAACCTTTTCCTTAGATGGTTGCTTTGCTGGCTTTATGCTTGCATCTTCCAGTAGGGATTTTTGCAGTAAAGACTTCTGCTCCGGAATAGCTAAGATATCCCAAATGGATGCATTAGTAGAGACTTTCTTCAATTGTTCCACCACATTGAATGGTGGCAGATTTGAAGACTTCTGCTCTTTGGACTTTGTTATAACAATCTCCTTGCATGGAGGAGGTTGTTGTACAACTGCGAAGGAGCTAGAAACTTGGTCAGGAACATTTTTAAGCTGATGAGCAATCAGGGGTTTTTGAGTGACCGGTTCACTATGAATCTCATTTTCAAGCGAGTGTTATAATATAATTGCACTTGTGGGGCCTTAGACGTGGAAACATCATTTGCAAATGACACCTCTTCTCCTTCCATCCATGAGAAAAGCACTTGATCAGGAGCTATATCAGTTTCTTGCTCCAAGCACATTCCTTGCATTTGATTAGTGAGTACCACATTTTCCATTTATAGAGGCATATACATAACCTCTTGAATCTAGTGCAGCACCTTGACTATGTTGTTCTGCCACCTTTTGCTGTAAATTGTCGCGTAGACAATTTTGGGGCATGTGTGCTTCGTTGTAAGGGAAGCACCAAGAATTGGTATCCTTAGCAAGATTATTTTTCCATGCTGTCAACTCTCTATTTGAACTCAAGTGAACAACTCCCAATGAAGTAGGCACCAAAACGATTTGATTACTTGGTTGATTCTGCATATTTGTGCACGTACCTCCTTGAAAATAATTTTGTTGGTAGGAAGGTCTTCTACCTTGGTAATTTTGATAGGCTAGCTTCACAGGTGTAGACTGTTGCCACTTGATACTACTTATCTCATTGGATAAGGTCCACAACAACTCCTTGATGTCGTTCATCTCAACTGCTAGAGGGTTGGATGTTGAAGCAATATTATGCAATGTGCTCAGATATGTGTACATAGATTGCGGAGGAGCGGGCGCACTAGTAGAAACTATCTCTTGGGTAGGAGATGAAAACTCTCAAAATATAGGCATAGCAGGCTGAGGTGACAACTTTCTGACATCAATCAAATTTTTCTCTACCTTAACAACAATATTATATGCATCCGACAAGGTGTTCCTGCCAAGGAACTGAATCATCACTAAAATATCAACGGTAAGAGACTTTAAATAGAACATGAATGCCAAATCAGCAGGTGGGCGAATAACAATCTAGATCCTTTGCCAAGTTGTTTGAAACTTAGCATTGAAATCAGTCATGGCCTCTTGAGGAGCCCACTTTATGGTCACCAGCTGCTAGAATAACGAAGACCAATCTCTGTTGTTCAGAAATCGCTCATAGAAATGATCTTCGAGCTAATCCCATGTGCCAATAGCATTAGCTTCTAGATTGCATAGCCAATATAGTTCCTTGCCTTTAAAATAAGTTGCAAGAAACCTCAGTGCCACATTTTGATCGGTGAAACCATGTACTAAGCATACATCTACCACATCTTGCAGATGGTCAGACAGTATTTTTGAGCCTTCCCCAATAAATTTCGGCAAATCTTTCAAACAGAGGTTGGGATAGGATCCCATACGGCTGGGGCTACTGGTGCTTTGAGTGGACTTCTAACATCCCATGCTAGAAAACTTTTTGTTATCCATTGGTAATGGGACCTGTGGAGGGGTCAGGACATTCACTAGATGGGCTCTTTCTTGTATTGTTACTAGTGGTGGCACTAGTAGGCCAGGGTTATTTTTTTTCTAGGATCTAGTAATAAGTCTATGGCTCATACACCCACTTTAAATTTAGATAATTTAAACACAGTCCACCGGTCGTGCTAGAAAAAGAACTATTGATGACTAAAATTCCTAAGTAAATATCCTTATGGGAAACTCAGTAAATGAGGGACCACTTGCGCTAAACTGAGTAACCTCTGGTTTTAAAGAAGTAAGCTCTTCTTTTATGTATTGGGGGTGAAAAGGGAAAAGGAAGCATATATAATAAAATAAAATCTAATCTAAGGCAATGTGCCAAGATTTAAGTAATTAGGCACGAGAAATCATTAGATTTGAGGGGTCGTTTAGCAATCTACTATGTCCAAAAATAATAGAAAAGCATAGATGAAATTCCTAAGAAGTTTATCAAATAAAATAATATAACTTCTATATGCATTCACTGAATAAGAAGAGTTCAAGACATGATCTAAATCAGAAAATTTATATTGAAATTGTAGAAGTCTTGCAGATAAACTACTCAGTATAAAAAATAGCATAGTATAATGTCTTATCAATTAACTAAGAAACAAAGAGGCTGAGCAAATTGGCACAGTTTGTGAGTCTTAATACAATAATTAAAAACAATAGAAAGGCCTATACTCTTTTAGCACTTTTTCAGTGTATTTTTGAACCCTTTCCCAGAGAGTCAAAGTAGTATATATAGATCCTTCCACTGCCTAAAAGACAATAACAAAAAATATCCCCAAGTACAGGATGTGTCGCTCACAATGATTCTCCAAAACTGACACAACAAAAAGATTCTGAAACATGGCATTTTGTTCCCTCAAACCAAGCATGCCCTTCTGTAAATGATGGATGTGGTCCCAAAAATGAAAGCAGTAGAAATCTCTTGAAGACACATGTCAACCACCCTCAAATTTGGTTAGGACACATGGCGCAAGGGTGGGGCTTCCCCTTCATTCTTCCTTCCTTTGCAATTGAAGTCCCCACAGAGATGACACGTGGTGCGGTCCGAGCCCAAGGCTTGACTGCGGGGTCCACCAAAAGGTGTCTGCAAAATGATGCAACATGGCACATGGGAAAAGCTTGATGATGAAACAAAGGAGAGAGGATCCTCAAAGGCGCACAATTCTGACATGTGACGCAAGGGCGGAGCTCGGAAAAGAATCAAGAGAAGTAAACTTTCAAAGGCGCACGCGGCTGACACATGGTGCAAACAGATGAAGGAGCCACCAAAAAGGGCCTCAAAATATGCAAACATATGAAGCACAGGCTGGGATCAAGGAAAAACAACAAAACCAACCCAAAGGGAGCTTTGAGGACTATTAAATCCACAATTACAGTGTTAGTTATTAGTTGATCTCATTAATATAAGGTGTTGGTGGCTAAATGATCATCAAAATATGTTTCTAATGTGGTGAAGGATGTGTACAAGCATAGTGAATTTGTACCCCTAGATAAGCACCAATCCATCTTGAATTGATTTCCCTCAATCTCATAAAGACATTTAAAATATAAAATCAAAATGTATTCTCTATGATATTTATTATTAATTATTTTCATACTTCATACTAGGGTTTCACAGACAACTAGGAAAATGCCATTCATTATTGCAACCATTCAATCCCTTGTCCTTTTGTATGAAGTCTATAATATGCTAGGAATTGCAATATAATTTTATATAATATTCATGTTCAGTGTCATTAAGGGTGACCCCCCTAGGTTTTGCAAGGCCTGAAGTGCATGAGAGAAATCTATGAGGTCACTCTCCCATTTTTTGGCCAAATCTTCCATTGAATCTAAGCATGAGATACCACACACCTTTAGGGTACAATTATATGTAGATTTAAGAACCAACTAAATGGTGACTCTACTAGGGATATGTAGGAATATCCATTTGGAAAGAGTCAAGGAATTTTCCAATTATAATGGCATGAATTTTCATCCCTTACAAATTCCCCATTTACACCCCTTACCTTAGAAAAATCAAACCCAATGATGCTATTCCACGTCCTTCATTCGCTTCCCATCCATTTTCCAACTATCTATAGTGCCTATGGGAAATTTCTTTAGGGGATGCTAGTGTGATGTGTGAATGTCTACGCAACGCATTGTCATCCTGACAAGATTCCCACCTCTAAAATATGCAAAGGCATTACACTTCTCCATTAGTGATGAAGCATAATGCCTCTACCCCTTTGACCGACCTTTGAACTGCTCTTTTTTCTCCAATTTCATCTTCAAATGCCTACCTTCTTCATTCAATCCCTCTCTCTTGATGATTCTTCACACTTCACTTGATCTTCTTCACACTTCCACATAGTTCACTCCATACACAACACTTTGTACCACCATTGGAGTTGCAACTTGGTTTCTTGTGAGACTGCTTTCTTCATTGTTGTGGAAATTTCAACTCTTCCAAGCTTGCAAGCTCATTCCTTCTCTCATTTTCCTTGATTGCATGTGCTAAAAGGTGATGTCTCTCTATCTCTTTCTTTACTTATCATCATTGTTTGTTTACGTAACATATTGTTGCTAGAATTGTTTGTCATTATTCCTTTTAGTGCTTTCTTTATCATATGTCTACATCATTGCTTTATTGGTTGTCCGTGGAGGTGGGAACACCAAAACAAGGGTTTGACTGCGGCAAGCCCTGAAACAACCCCAACATTTTTCCTCTTTGTTGTTTGTAGGTTCATATCAAACTGAAAAACTCAAGTTATCAACTTGTGGGTAGGAAGGTGTCCTTTTCTCACCCTCTTTTCTCATTTCACAATTAGACTAAGTTATAGTTCTTTTCATATTACTCTATCATTTTGTCACTTTTAGTTTATGTTATCACATTAAACATCATTAGTTAAGTAGTTAGCATGTTTTCCTTAGTTTTGTAGTTTACTTTTCACTTTCTATCCATATAGATGCCAGTGCACCATCGAGACACCAACACATCATGCAATCATCTATGTCCCACACTGTAGTCCTCTAGCAAAGAGCTATTTGAGGTGCAATCTGGGGCTCTGGATATCTGCTCACTTAGCTCACTAAAACTCTTGGGTCTATAGAAAGATAGGATTTTTTAGATTTCTCTTCTTTCTCTAACCTAAACGTTAAATTTTTTCTTAAACTTCCACCTAGCTTGAGGCAGATTAGGGAAATCTTCTATTCTTGACTCTCCTATGACTTGGAGTCCTTGAGTAGTTGGTGCCCCTCCTCTACATTTTGGTGAACCTGACATGGACTATTTTGGTTCCACTTCATAGGGTTGAAGGAGTCTTCTCTCATGTTCTAGGTGTATTACAGGTGTGTGTGTTGTGGGGTGCCTAGCCTTGCAACCCAACATATGACCCCTAGCTGCATAGCTAGAAGAGTCCCTAAATGTGCTGAAGTGAAATCTAGAATAGGTCACTATCTAATTGTTAAACCCTTGGGGGCTTCTGAGAAAAAATGTCTTGTTGTACATAGAATATGGATTCTTTCGTGCATCTTCCCATCCTATCTGTGTAGCATGTGAATGGGTCTCCTACTATAACCTTTACCTCACAAGACTGGGCAATGAATGCTAGTAGAGAACCCTCTCATTTGTATATTCTTGCTCGTATCAATGGGAATATCATGATTGGAGTTCTCCTTGACCCTACAAGTCAGGTTAATGTTATCACATAAGATATCATGTTAATAAAATTTCTACACAAGGTTGGGTATGATGAATCTAAGTACAATACACATGATATACTTTGCATCCCTCCCATCAGTTTCATTACCCTCTTAGTCCTAGTGGGACCTAGAACCATAAATTCCCTCTTCGATATCATCTTGGGGTCTGAATTGTTCAAGGTGAAGCTAGGAATTCCATGGTTAGCTTTCATGAATGCAATCCCATTTGTGATTCATATATGCTTGAATTTCTCTCATGAGGGTGCACTACATGTGGTGTATGACACTATATATCAGCTGATGGCAGCACATGGGCTTATTCCCTAGATCACTTTTGGCCTGCCCCGATCGGTTCACTCCCCCCAAGAATAGACCTACTTTATAGAAATTATGTTAAGTATAATATCAAGGGAAAGATGTAGTTTAAGGTGACCTTCCCTGTATCTCCCTACATGATCTTGGTTAAGATTTATATGATAGCACAATAGCAGGATGCCTCTGCCTCACAAAAATGGGAGGGGAAGCTCGATCACACTGATTGAACCTCTTCTTCTTTCTCATCTCCTACTTCATCTACTTCCACCTCCCACTCTTCTATGATGCCCTCGACTTCCACCTCCATGCATCTCATGGTGATTTCAATGGTGTCTACTTGGTAGAAGTCCAAGTGTTAGGTTTTTTACCTTCCTCTCTTACCCATGGTGCCTCAACCTAGAGTCTATGGTAAGAAGAAAGTTCCTTGCAGAGTTCCCTCGACGTCTTGACCTCTGTGGCCTCCTACTGCTTCCACCTCTTTGGTGGAAAATGGAAAGAGACTCACTACCAAGGTGCCTAATTCTACTTCTTTTCCTACTATTACTTCCATTCCTGTATCTCTTCCTCATATTTTTGTCCAAGAGTTAGTCCCTCCACCAGAAATAGTTGTGATGGACATTCCCATGGTTGAATAGGAGCCTTTTGTTCCTCCTCAGGCCAAAACCTCTAGCTCTCAAAGCCAAATAAATCACCTTGCATGTGAGCATAAGCGTCAGACAAAGGATTTGGTTGCTAAGCAAGATACTTTGTAGAAGGAAAAGGCGGAGCCTGTTGCTTCTTCTTCTGTTGCCCCTACTGGGCCTCTTGCCTCCATCTCTTCTACCTCAGTTCCCATCACCTCAGTTCTGCTTTTGGCTCTTCCGAATGGTGTGGATGAACCTCACCCCAAAAGGGTGTAGGTATTCATCGCTCCTTCCATGGAGCCTCCTCTTTTGATGTCCCACCTTTCCCTAAGCCCGTAGATATGTCGAATACCTTAGTTCTATAAGCTATAGTTTTCTCCTCTGCTTCCTTTCCTTCCACTTCTTCTGTGAGGATTCTACATCCTTTGATGAAGAACAAGTTGGGTGATGAACCTGCTTCAAAGGGGGGTTGGAAGAAGGGATCACCTTCTTCGGAGGCTAGTCCTGCTTTGGCTTGTGTCATCTTACTAATAGAGGCAGCCCCGATGTCTCCTGAGTTTCTCACTACCCTTGAGTCCTTTTGTGAGGTTGGCAGTGGATCTTGGGCACCTCCTTCATTCCCCACTCAGTTGACACATGGCACTCTCATCAAGTGCATGTTTAACTCAATAGATAATGTCCTAACTCTGGCATCGATCTTTGTAAGGTCGGTGACTTTTACCTCATAGGAGTTGTGTGAAGAAGACCTTGAGAGGCCTTCTTCCTTAGCTCTTTTCATAGGGGAGTCAGAGGGTGCCCCTCTTGATATTCCACCCTTGTAGGCTCATCTTCCCTCCCCTTACAATGATCTAGACTAGGAGAATGATGACCTCTTGGTTGATGAGGATTAGAAGGGTGCCTCTTCTTTATCTGTAGATTACATTTGTGTGTGTGTTGTGCTCCCCCATGCTTGTCTTTATGTGTTCATAGAGGACCCTTGTCACCCTCGTAGATGCTTCGATATGGGAGTGTTTTGTGTCATAAAATTTATTCTATTTGTTACATCATTCTTCTCTTTGTTGTGCCTCAACTTTTGACAATTGGGGATGATGCAAAGTGTTGGTCAAATTTAGGCCTCCCTTCCATGTTGACCCAATTTTTTAATTTTTTTGTTTTCATGTACCCTTCTTCACATGATCTGATATAGTAGGGGATTGATGACAGTTCATTTATAAATTATGTATTATATCTATCTATCTATATTTATGAACAGTTCTAACCTCAAAATATCATATACCCCTATCTCTTCTCTTTGTTCATTCTTTGTACCTTTCTCTCTTTTTTTCTTGATTCCTGATGTGGTTTTTATCTGTTGTCCCTCATGTGTACAACAACATTACCATAGTTACACCTCGTCATGTGCCGCAGGCCACAACATCAATTTCATTCTTGCTTTTCTCTCCTTAGTATGTCACGTGCCTTTGTGCTTTACAAACACCATCCTAAGGGGTGGATATCATACTATTATCATATGGCTTTGATTTTTGAAAAGCTACATTCGGTGGCCAACAAATCCCTTGTTGTCCTTTATTTTTCAAAAATTGCATTCTTCAACAAGGACCCATAG
Organism: Sequoia sempervirens; assembly: GCA_007258455.2. Lineage (NCBI taxonomy): Eukaryota > Viridiplantae > Streptophyta > Pinopsida > Cupressales > Cupressaceae > Sequoia > Sequoia sempervirens. The sequence continues at coordinate 60,128,022 of VDFB02270651.1, read as the reverse complement.
TGAAATTCTTTCTTTCATCATGAATTCATAAATAAAGAATCTAAAAAGTTTCCTTCAGAGCAAGAAGTACTTTTTCTCATGAAGAAGTTTAAAAACTTTCCCTTCTGAGGGAGTATTCTTCCTTTTGAATTCCTTGATGAAATAAATCTTTCAAAGGGATTCCTTGATGCTAGAATCATTGGTGAAAAATGCTATCACTTTTCAAATAGAGTGTCCCTTGAGTGGACCCCTGTTTTCTTTTGGAGGGTTCTTGAAGGACCCCTTTGAAAGCTTCTCCTTCAATTGTTGAATGTCTATGTGACTATCTAACTTTTTGTGTCTTTTTTCCTATCTAACATGTTTTGTATGTGGATTAGCATGTTGCTTTGTAGGGGCATCTGTGAAGCTTCTTTTCAGTCAACCTTACAAGACTAAGCACCATAAGGGCCTATTAGACTCTATGGAGCCTCTCACATCAGACTTCCCTTAGGACCTAGCACATGGGGTACCTCCTTTGAAATTTTGAGGACCTATAAATCACTTTCATCCTATGAGATTTCTTTGTTCAACTTTGTAGGAATGAGCACCTTCAAAGCCTTTTGTTCACTTTTCCATAGGTCTGAGGGCCCGTGGTGCATTTTTTCAACTCTCCTCAAGACCAAGTACCTTTGGAGCCATCTCTTCTTCCTAAGAATTTGGGTGTGCCAGATTGTGGTCTACTTCCTTGATGGTTTAGGTATACTTTCTTTGAACTCTTTTAATCTACTTTACCTCACATTTGCTACCACATATGCTTGCTAAATTGGGGGAAAAATGTAATGGTGTGAATTTGCACCCCTTGAAAATTCCCCATTTACATCCATTACCTTATAAAAATAAAACCCAATGATGTTATTCCACATCCTTCATTGGCTTCCCATCCATTTGGTATCCATTTGTAGTGTCAATGGTGTAATTTCTATTGGGGACACTAGCACAACATGCAAATTTCTGCAAGATGCGCTACCATCCTAACAAGATTCCTGCCTCTGGAATCTATAGAGGTGTTATGCTTCTCCATTGGCAATGAAGCATAAAAACTCTACCCCTTTGACTAACCTTTGAACGACTCTTTTTCCTCTAATTTCATCTTCAAATGCCTATCTTCTTCATTCAATCCCTCTCTCTTGATGATAATTCACACTTCACTTGATCTTCTTCACACTTCCACATAGTTCACTCCATACACAACACTTTGTACCACCATTGGAACTGCAACTTGGTGTCTTGTGAGACTACTTTCTTCATTTTTTTGGCAACGTCAGCTCTACCAATTTTGCTAGCTTGTTCCTTCTGTCATTTTCCTTGAGAGAATGTGATTGAAGGTGATATCTCTCCATCTATTTATTTACTTAGCATCATTTTTTATTTATGTAGCATATTGTTGCTAGCATTTTTTGGTATTCTTTCTTTCAATTATCATATTTCTACATCTATTCTATATTGGTTGTCCATGGAGGTGGGAACACCAAAATAAGGGTTTGACTATGGCAAGCCCTGAAACAGCCCCAACATTTTCCCTCTTTGTTGTGTGCAAGTTAATATCGAAGTGAATTACTCAAGTTATCAACTCATGGGTAGGAAGGTGCACTTTCCTCACCCTCTTTTGTCATTTCACAATTAGACTAAGTTATAGTTCTTTCCATATTACTATGTCATTCTGTCACTTTCAATTTTTGTTATCACATTAAACTTCATTAGTTAAGTAGTTAGAATATTTTCCTTAGTTTTGTATTGTACTTTTCACTTTATGTCCATACAAATGCCAATGCACCATCAAGATTCCAACATGCCACACTATCGTCCATGTCCCACACTGTAGTCCTTTGATAGAGAGTTGTCTAAGGTGCAGTCTACGGCTCTAGAAATCTGCTCACTTAGCTCCCTAAAACTCTTGAGTTTGTAGAAATATAGAAGTGATGAAATTTCTCTTCTTTCTCTACCCTAAATGCTAAATTTTTTCTTAAACTTCCACCTATCTTGAGGTAGATCAGGGTAGCCTTTTTTTTTTACTCTCCCGTGACCTAGAGTCCTAGAGCAATCGGTCGCCCTCTACATTAATCTAAAGATTTGGTTCAAACGATTTGAAGACCTTCACAACTGGAGAAAGAAATTAAGATGGAAAGGTTTTCAATTAAATCATATTTTCATATGAATTTTCAATATGGTTTCCTTGTATGCTTAAGTGTCATAATGTAGAGTTCATGAGTAAGTGCAAAAAGATGGGGAGCTAAAAAGGGGCTTAAGTGGCCAACCTTTTTTCTAAAATCAAGAAATACTCACCTTGGATGTGAAATTGAGGATAGTTACACTCAAAAAAATTAGATGCAATAAAAACAAGGATCGTAGTGCTCTAATTCTTCTTTCTAGACTACTATTTTTTTTTAAATGGTAGAGATTAAGGGGTTCAAAAGAGGGAACCGTAGAAATTGGTGTTGTTTTTGTCAAAAAAACATAATATAGTGACTTTTGTGGCACCCTCAAAAGGTTAACTTTTTTTTGGTATTTTTAAAATTGCTTCAGTGAGAAATTAGCTAACAGCATGTAGTTTATGCCCAATTTTTTAGATAATTTATTAATGAATATTTGATTTTTTACTAATTTTCAAATTGGACACTTCCTGAAAAATAGAATTTTGGCTATGCTACCCCTATAAATTTTGAAAACTAATTGAAATTTTATTTATTTTTAATATGTATAGAATGGAGTCTATTTTCTAAAAGTGTGATTTATTTGAAAATTCAATGAAAGGTTAATTTATAAAGAAAAAATATCAAACACTAGTTTTTTTTTTCTAAAAAACAGACAAAAAAATAAAAGAAATTAAAGATCAAAGGCTCAACATTGTCAAAATGCGAAAAAAACTACATCATTAGATAGCTAAGAGAGAGCCTAACACTACCTAGGTGTTCAATTTGTTTGACCTTGAAACACATGCAAACCTAATGCTTAGCCTTAACATGATTATGTGAAATATTGTAGAATTTGCAAAAACACTTCTTTGGACATTGGGAATGCACTCTAAGCCTTTGCTTTGGTATTCCAAAGAAAATACCAAGCCTAAGGCTTGTGGATTCCCAAAGCAAGAAATAATGCAAGCATGTTATAACGCGCTTGTGTTATTTCATAGTTCTGACATGTTTTTTTTGTTTGTTCCCAAGAGTCACCTAAGCAATACATAACACACTTGCATTATTTCTTTCTTTGTGTTAAAATCTAGTCTATTAAACGTATGTATATATATTTGTATGTATGTATGAATGTATGCTTGTATGACATTGGTAAGGTGGAAAATAGAGTTTATCAAAATCAAAATGATAGACCACTAATTCTCCACCTAAATCATGTGATTTATGTGTGATATGATGCAAATAACAATCAAAAACTAAAACTAACTATTATAGCAACTATGAGGGGAGTTTTTAGAGCTTAAAATGATGTGTACATTTATGCAAGAAGGCATTTTTTAGGGCACAAAGGACTCATTCTCCTTTAGTGGCGAATGGGTCCCTATTAGGGTTTCTAAAACTGAGATCTAGGTTCTATCCCTTGATTCTTGCACTCTTAGATCCTCGGTTGTTAGCTCTTGAAAACTTGAAACAAATTTTGTAGCCTTCTTTCTATGTTCTTGCACTATAAATGACAATTTTGTAACTTGACAACTTTGACAATTTTTCTTTCGATTTCTTCTCCACTTGATCTTCAACTTGTAAATATGTAAACACACATTCAAGAGAAGAAAAACTTTTTTATTGTTAGTGAATAGGGGTTTGGCTAAGTCAAACCCTATTTAGGTAATTAAACCAAATGATGAAATAATGAAATAGAAGCATGAACATGAAACTTGAAGTGATGTTGATACCTTGGAAGTTGTCTTGGAATATAAATTTGAAAACTAACATGTAGTGGCCATGAAGAATTTAGATCTTGATCTGAAATAAGATGTGAAACAATGCTTTCAAATAGATCTTCAATGCTACATAAACTATCTTAGCTCAACAACATGCATGCATGCACTATTCCTTTGACATGATGAAATGATCTTGAATTGCTGCAATAAACTCTTGATAGTCTACCTTTGAATTCCTTTGAAAAAGCTCTTGTAAAATCTTGTGAATGTACTCTTCATTTCTCATAAAGATCTAGGATGAAACTATGTGAATTAAACTTATATTTATACTAAATATAAGAATTAACCCCGAAATTCAAATAATTCAAGCCGACACCGAATATAGGATTGAAAATCATTAAAATCTTGCCAAAATTAAATCCAAAAAGGGGGTCCCTATGTGAGGAGGAACCGTTCACCACTAAAGGTGAATGGGTCCTTGCACAAGTTTCTAGGACCTTTCTTTGAGAGGTGGAAAGAACATCAAGAACCCATGTCAAAATTGCAAAGAAAGGGGTTTCCTAGGTGGAAAGGACCCATTCACCACTAAAGTTGAATGGGTCCTAGCACCATTTTCTAGGACCTTGAATTTTCCAAATTAAATTTTATGCCATATGATTGTTGGATGTTGAGATAGATCCTTCAGAAGGCGTCATTAAGAAGGCTTAAATTTGAATTAAAGGGGATAATTAAGCTCAATTAACCACAATTAATTAATGAAACCCTAGATAAGTGTGAAAGTGTAATTTAACACTTTACAACACCATAAACAAGGTACAATTAAAGTAAATTTTGTTAAAAAGGGGCCCTAGATTAATGTGAATGTGTACAACACATTACAACACTAAACCAAGGCAATATTAAATTAATTATATGTCAATTATTCCCAAATTAAGTGTGAAAAAGGGATTTTTTTTCAGCACTATATACATGTATGTATGTATGTATGCATGCATGCTTATATTTATGTATGCCTATATGTATGTATGTATGTATCAGTGTATGTATGTATGTATGTATGTATGTATGTATGTATGTATGTATGTATGTATGTATGTATGTAATATTGTACGTAATATTGTATGTAATATTGTATGTACATATTGTATGTACATATGTATGTATGTTTGTATGTATGTAAATATGTATGTCTGCATGTATGCATGTATGTCTACTTATATGTATGTATGTTTGTATGTATGTAAATATATATGTATTCATGTATATATGTATGTCTACTTGTATGTATGTATTTCTTTAGAGGTAAGGGAAATTTTAAGAGAGAGATAGAGACAATTATCTAGGTAGGGTGCCCAAGGGAGATAATTGAGAGTGTGAGGTGGAGTGAGAGCCCTAAGAGACTTGAGATATAGGGAGAGAGAGGGAATGTGAGCGAGAGGGAGTGAGAGAGAGGGAGTGGGAGAGAGAGAGAGAGAGAGAGAGAGAGAGAGAGGGGTGTGGGAGGGAGAGATATGAGATAGAGTGAGAGAGAGAGGGGGTTGGAGGAGAGGGACTTATCTAGGTAGGGTGGGAGGGATAGAGAGAGAGAGAGAGAGTTACCTAGGTAGGATGCCAGAGGGAGAGACTTGAGAGAGAGGGGGGTGGGAGGAAGAGACCTAAGAGATAGAGAGAGAGAGGGAGTGTGAGAGAGAGGGATTGGGAGAGAGAGAGTGATGGGGAGGGAGTGGGATAGAGATAGAGGGTTTTTGTGTGTGTGACAAAGAGAGGGAGTAGGAGAGACATAAAAGGAGTGAGAGAGAGTGGTAGGGATTGATTGAGTGAGAGGTACGTAGAAAGAGGGAGAGGGTAGATAGAGACAATTAGAGAGGGTAGGATAGAGCAAGGGAGAGAGGTGAGATAGATAGAGAGGGAGAGAGGGATAGGGGTTGAGTGTATAGGGTTGAGGTCCAATGTATAGGGTAGAGGGTTTAATGTATAGGGTAGAGAGTTTAATGTATAGGGTAGAGGGTTGAGGGGTTAAGGGTTGAGGGTTTGAGGGTTCAAGAGTTGAGGGATGAGGTTGAGGGTTTAAGGTTTTAGGGTTTAGGTATTAGGGTTGAGATTTGAGTGTATAGGGTTGAGTATATATGTTTTAGGGTATAGTGTTGAGGGATTATGGTTGAGGATCCAATGTATAGGGTAGAGGGTTGAGAATTGAGGGTTGAGTGTTTAATGTATAGGGTAAAGGGTAGAGAGCAGAGGGTTTACGGGATTAGGGTTGAGGGATTAGGGTTTAAGGGTTGAGGGTTGAGGTTTGAGGGCTAGGGTTGAGGTTTGAGGGCTAGGGTTGAGGGATTAAGGGTTGATGGTTGAGGGTTTAGGGATTGAGGGTTGAGGGATTAAGAGTTTAGGGTTTAGGGTTTATGGTTTAGGGTTTAAGGGTTGAGGGATTAAGGGTTGAGGGTTTAGGTTTTAGGATAGATAGTTTAAGGGTTGAGAGTAGATGGTTTAGGGATTAGGGTTGATGGTTTAGGGTATTAATTTGAGGGTAGAGGGTAGAGGATTTAATGCTTTAGTATTTAAGTTTAGGGTTGAGGGTTTAAGTGTTTAGGGTTGAGGTATTAGGGTAGAGAGGGAAGGATGGAAGGAGGGAGAGATGGAAGTAGAATTCAGATAGAGAGAAGGAGAGAAGAGGAGGGAAGGAGAAATATAGATGAGGTTTGAGGATCCAATTTATACGGTAAAGGGTTGAGAATTAAGGGTATAAGGTATTGAGTATAGGTTAGAGGGTTGAGGGTATAGAGTTGAGGGATTAGGATTGAGGGTCCAATGTATAGGGTAGAGGGTATAGGGGTTGAGGTTTTAGGGTTTAAGAGTTGAGGGTTGAGGGATTAGGGTTGAAGGATTAGGATTGAGGGTCCAATGTATAGGGTAGAGGGTATAGGGGTTGAGCGTTTAGGGTTTAAGGGTTGAGGGTTAGAGGATTAGGGTTGAGAGATTAATGGTTGGGTTTAAGGATTGAGGGTTGAGGGATTAGGTTTGAGGGATTAATGGTTGAGGGTTTAGGGTAGAGGTTTTAAGGTTTGAGGGCTTAGGTTTGAGGGATTAGGGTTCAAAGTTTAGGGTTTTAGGCTAAGGGTAGAGGGTTGAGGGTTTAAGAGTTTAAGAGTTGAGGGTATAGGGTTGAGGGATTAGGGTAGATAGAATGGGATAGATGGAGGAAGAAGTAAGATAGAGAGAAGGAGAGAAGAGGAGGGAAGGAGATATATATATATATATATATATATATTATATATTAGGGTTGAGGATCGAATGTATAGGGTAGAGGGTTGAAAATTGATGGTATAAGTTGAGGACCTATAAGGCTAATGGTTCAAGGTATTGGGTTGAGGATCAAATGTATATGGTAGGGGTTGATGTTTTTGAGGGATGAGGGTTGATGGTTGAGACTATAGGGGTTGAGGGTTTAGGGTTGAAGGGTTGAGGGTTGAGGGTTGAGGGATTAGGGTTTAAGGATTAAGGTTTGAGGGTTTAAGGTTTTAAGGAGAGAGAGATACATGAGAGAGAGAGAGAGAGAGAGATTGAGTGAGAGGTATGTAGAAAGAGGGAGATGGTAGATAGAGACAATTAGAGGGTGGAAGAGAGAGGGAGGGAGAGATAGGTGAGATGGATAGAGAGAGAGATGGATAGGGGTTGAGGGTATGGGGTTTATGGATTAGGGTTGAGCTTCCAATGTATAGGGTTGAGGGTTGAGGGTTTACATGTTTAAGGGTTGATGGGTTAAGGGTTGAGGGTTGAAGGGTTGAAGGTTTAAGGGTTTAAGAGTAGAGGGATGAGGTTGAGGATTTAAGGTTTTGGGTTTGAGGGTTGATGGTATAGGGTTGATTATATAGGTTTTAGGGCATAAGGTTGAGGGATTATCATTGGCGATCCAATGTATAGGGTAGAGTGTTGAGAAATGATGGTTGATGGTTTAATGTATAGGGTAGAAGGTGTAGAGTAGAGGGTTTAAGGGTTTAAGGGTTGAGGTATTAGGGTTGATGGATTAATTTTTTAGGGTTGAGGGTTTAGGGTAGAGGGTTTAAGGGTTTAATGGTTTAAGGGTTGAGGGTTAAGGGTATAGGGTTGAGGTATTAGGGTCGGTGATTTAGGGTATTGGGTTGAGGGTAGAGGGTAGGGATTTAAAGGTTGAGGGTTGAGGGTTGAGGGTTTAAGGTTTATGGGTTAAGGGTTGAGGGTATAGGGTTGAGGATTAGGGTAGAGAGGGAGGGAGGGAGGGAGTGAGAGATGGAGGGATAAGTGAGATAGAGAGGAGAGAAGAGGAGGGAAGGAGAAAGGTATATTTAGGTTGAGGATCCAATGTATAGGGTAGACAATTGAGGATTGATGGTATAGGGTTGAGGTTTTAGGGTATTGGGTTGAGGGTAGAGGGTAGAGGAATTAGGGTTGAGGAATTAGGGTTGATGGTCCAATGTATAGGGTATAGGGTATAGGGGTTAAGGTTTTAGGGTTTAAGGTTTTAGGGTTGAGGGATTAAGGTTGAGGGATTAGGGTTTAGGGATTAGGGTTGATGGATTAAGGGTTGAGGTTTTAGGGTTTAAGGGTTGAGAGTTGAGTGATTAGGGTTCAGGGATTAAGGGTTGAGGGTTGAGGGTTTAAGGTATAGGGTTTAAGGGTTGAGGGCTTAGGTTTGAGGGATTAGGATTGAGGCTTTAGGGTATTGGGTTGAGGGTTGAGGGTTGAGTTTTTAGGGTTAATGGTTAAGGGTTTAAGGGTTTAGGAGTTCAGAGTATAGGGTTGAGGTATTAGGGTAGAGATGGAGGGAGATATGGATGGATAAGTGAGATAGAGAGAAGTATAGAATAGGAGGGAAGGATGGAGAGATGAGGTTTGAGGATCCAATGCATAGGGTAGGGAATTTAGAATTGAGGGTATAAGGTTGAGGACCTATAGAGTTGAGGGTTTAGGGTATTGGGTCAAGAGGGTAGATGGTTTAATGATTTAGGGTTTAAGGGTTGAGGGTTGAGGGTTTAAGGGTTTAGGGTTGAGGGATTAGGTTAGAGAGGGAGGGATGGAGGGAGGGAAAGATGGAGGGAGAATTGAGATAGAGAGGAGAGAAGAGGAAGGAGAAAGATACATGAGAGTTGAGGGTATAGGGTTGAGGGTTTAGGGTTTAGGGTTGAGGGTAGAGGGTTTAGGGTATAGGGTTGAGGGATTAGGGTTGAGAGTCTAATGTATAGGGTAGAGGGTATAGTTGTTGAGGGTTGAGGGATTAGGGTTAAGGGATTATGATTGAGGGATTAAGAGTTGAGGGTTTAGGGTTTAAGGGTTGAGGGTTTAGGGATTAAGGGTTTAGGGTTTAGGGTAGAGGTTTTAAGGGCTTAAGGGTTAAGGGCTTCAGTTTGAGGGATTAGGGTTGAGGGTTGAGGGTTGAGGGTTGAGGGTTAAGGGTTGAGGGTTTAATTTTTTAAGAGTTGAGGGTATATGGTTGAGGGATTATGGTAGAGAGAGAGGTAGGAATGGAGGGAGAAGTGAGATAGAGGGGAGAGAAGAGGAGGGAAGGAGAGAGATAGAGATATGAGGTTTGAAGATCCAATGTATAGGGTAGAGGATTGATAATTGAGGGTATAGGGTTGAGGACCTACAGGTTTGAGGGTTTAGGGTATTGGGTCAAGAGGGTAGAGGGTTTAAGGGTTTAGGGTTTAAAGGTTGACTATTGAGAGTTTAAGGGTTTAAGGGTTGAGGGTAAAGAAGGAGGGAGGGAGGGAGGGAGATATGGATGGAGAAGTGATATAGAGAGAAGGAGAGAATAGGAGGAAAGGAGAATGATAGATAAGAGTTGAGGATCCAATGTATAGGGTAGAGGGTTGAGAATTGATGGTATAGGGTTGATGCTATAGGGTTTAGGGTTTACAGTATTAAGTTGAGGGTAGAGGGTTGAGGGTATAGGGTTGAGTGATTAGGGTTGAGGGTCCAATGTATAGAGTAGAGGGTATACGGATTGAGAGTTTCGAGTTTAAGGGTTGAGGGTTGACATATTAGGGTTGAGAGATTAAGGGTTGAGGGTTTAGGGTTTAAGGGTTGAGGGTTTATGGTTGAGGGTTTAGAGAGGAGGGTTTAAGGTTTTAAGGGTTGAGGGATTAGGTTTGAGGGATTAGGATTGAGGGTTTAGGGTATTGGGTTGAGGGTTGAGGGTTCAAGTTTTTGGGTTAAGGGTTGATGGTTTAAGGGCTTAAGTGTTGAGGGTATAGGGTTGAGGGATTAGGGTAGAGAGTGAGGGAGATATGGAGGGAGAAGTGAGATAGAGAGGAGAGAAGAGGAGGGAAGGAGAAATATAGATGAGATTTGAAGATCCAATGTAAAGGGTGGAGGGTTGAGAATTGAGGTTATAGGGTTTAGGGTTTAGGGTTTAGGGTGTTAGGTTGAGGGTAGAGGGTAGAGGGTATAGGGTTGATGTATTAAGGTTGAGGGTCCAATGTATAGGGTAGAGGGTATAGGTGTTGAGGGTTTAGGGTTTAAGGGTTGAGGGATTAGGGTTGAGGAATTAAGGGTTGAGGGTTTAGGGTTTAAGGGTTGAGGGTTGATGGTTTAAGGGTTTAAGGGTTGATGGCTTAGGTTTGATGGATTAGGGTTGAGGATTTATGGTATTGGTTTGAGGGTAGAGGGTTGAGGATTAAGGTTTGATGGTTTAAGGGTTTAAGAGTTAATGGAATAGGGTAGAGAGGGAGGAAAAGATGGAGGGACAAGTGAGATAGAGAGAAGGGGAGAGAGAGAGAGAGAGAGAGAGAGAGAGAGAGAGAGAGAGAGAGAGAGAGAGAGAGAGATGAAGGATGAGGATCCAATGTACAGGGTAGAGGGTTTAGGGTTTAGGAGAGAGAAAGGGGTAGAGGGAATGGGAGAGAGGAGTCAGAGAGAGGGGGTGGGAGAGAGATAGAGAGAGATATTAGTGTTTAGTGTTTAAGGGTCGAGGTATTAAGGGTTTAAGGGTATAGGGTTGAGGGATTAGGTTTTATGGCATAGTGTCCAGGGTTGAGGGTATAGGGATAGGGTTTAGGGTTAAGTGAGAGACCTAGATGGATAAGGAGAGAGAGAAAGAGAGAGAGAGAGGAAACCTTAAGAAAATCAACATTTTCATAACACGAACATGTTTTTAAGAAATTGAGATATAGTTGTTTTGTATAGCAAGACAAAATGCACTCACATTATAATGTGAGCATGTTATAACACAAGTGTGTTTTGGCTTGCTCTAAAAATGGTAAAAAGGTAAATAAACCCATGATCTAGGCCTGTGTGCTTTGTTATTCTCTTGGTTATGCTCGTGTTCTAACAAAAAGAAGCTTTTTAATGTTGTTGGGAAGTGCACATGCAAATTTTTCACATTCTACCACCATTGCATGAACTTTTGACCACTTTTTTTTATGGTTTTCCAACTTAGGAAGGAGGAAATAACATATTTTTCACATCAAGTTTGATATATATCAATTCAAGTCTCAAATTTTGTAGTGTTGTGAAGTTAATTGTGATTAAATTTTAGGAATTTAACATTATACATTGGTTATTTGTATTGTTGTTATTAATTCTATTCAAGAGTTATATGCAATTGAACGTTGAAAAGGAAACAATATTGTGAAAATTTCAAATTGTTGAGCAGTTTGATGCAAGAAGAAACAAAGACTACATAATTGGGTAGAACTCCTCCATTTGAATCTCTATTTATTAGGTATGTGAAGTCCTTACACATTTTCTTTATATTTTCCTTAATTCTATTATGTTTCTTTATCATCCCTTATCATACATGCTTAATACAATGGTTTGGTTTTATTATTATGCATATTCCATGTTCATAATTGTGTGTTTTTCATTATAACCTTAGCCCCACTTGGCTCATTTTAAACTACACAATTCTTTACACTTGACAATTACATTTTAAACCACATCTCTTTGAGGCATTTTGTTAAACCAATTGACCTACCTTGTGTATGCTTCCACATTTTGTATACACATATATATGAGAGTAGTTATAAGTATATAATATAATACATCATTTCTCAATCCTTTTCTATGGATGTGCATACCCCTTTCCAAAGCTTCCATTTTGGTATAGGCATGGGGGATGTTGGAAAATGTAGTGGAATTTAGTTTTACACCTAGAAATTGCATTTTCTTCAAACTTTCTAAAGCCTTTTCAACAAATCCATTTTGGGCATATCCTACAATCATTGTAGTCCATGAGGACATATCTCATTGAGGAATTTTGTCAAACAACTCTACCAAAGTAGTTGATTTCCTTTTCTATGTTACCAAATTTTCTATACATGTCTACCAAAGCATTTTATCAAACAACATAGACAAGGAAATCAACAGCTTGAAAAAATTCCTCAAATAAATGTGGTATCATGGCGATGCACATCACCATGAGACCACATTTCTTTGAGGAAATTTTTCAAACAGTTGATTGCCTTGTCTATGCTACCAATTTTCCATGCATGTCTACCAAAGCATTTTATCAAACAACATAGACAAGGCAATTAGTTTTTTGAAAAAATGCCTCAAAGAAATGTGGTCTTATAGTGATGCACATCACCATGGTGCATGACCATGAGACCACATTTCTTTGAGGAATTTTTTCAAACAATTGATTTCCTTTTCTATGCTACCAAATTTTCCATGCATGTCTACCAAAGCATTTTATCAAACAACATAGAAAAGGAAATCAACTATTTGAAAAAATATCTCAAAGAAATGTGGTCTCATGGTGATGCACATCACCATGAGACCACATTTCTTTGAGTGATTTTTTCAAACAACTGATTGCCTTGTCCATGCTACCAAATTTTCCATACATATGTACCAAAACCTTTTGTCAAACAATCCCCCTTTCTTTCAATGATTTGATTGATGTCTAGATACCTTGCTCCAAAGGTAGGATGTCAAGACAAAAGTTGTGGAATTTGGATTTATACTCAAGACAATTATATCTTCTTGAAATTTTTTAATGTCTTTTTAAAAAAATCATTTTGTGCATGCCTTGTCCATGCTTCCATTTTGTGCCTATCTTGCAACCATGTCATTCCATCAAAAAATTCATGTGAGCTTTTACAAGCTACTAAGCTCACTAGCATACATCACTGTGAGACCACATTTCTATGAGGAATATTTTCAATCAACCCACTACCTTGTTAATGCTACTGCATTGACAAGCTAGTGAGCTCACTAGCTTGTCAAAGCTCACATGAATTTTTTGATGGAATGCCTTAAAAAAATGTGGTCTCATGGAATGCCATGATTACAAGATAGGCACAAAATGGAAGCATGGACAAGGCATGTAAATTGTTTGAAAAAAAAATTTGGTAGACATGTATGCAAAATGTGGTAGCATAGAAAAGCTAGTGAGCTCACTAGCATGTCAATGTACCTAGCATAGACAAACTAGTGAGCTCACTTGCTTGTCAATGTGGTAGCATTGACAAGCTAGTGGGATGTGAGACCCCATTTCTATGAGGCATTTTTTCAAATATCCCACTAGATTTTCAATGCTACCATCATCGTGAGACCCCATTTTATGCTAGGTAAGGTCCTCTTTCACACCCAAACGTGCAGAAATAGTCTAAGCCACATTGTACCAGTGAAGTCTCTTTAGAGACCAAACTACAAAAGAGTAACAAAATTTGATGAGTGATTACTTGGGAACCATGGCACTTCGAAACACTTTTTTTGAGGCTATAGGATATCATAGGTCCCGTCTACAATAACCTCTCTCAGTTTTTTATAGCTTCAAGTCATTTTCCTGTGGTGAACAGATTTCAATTGATAGAAAATAGATCAGTTGCATGTAGTGTAAAGTTGGAAAGTGGTGCTACTTTCATTCTATTCATCATAAGGCCAAACCAATTGTTCCAAAATATTTGTATGGGTGGTTTTATGGTAGGAAAGGTTCTCTTTCACACCCAAACATGCTGAACAATCTAAGCCACATTCTACTAGTGAAGTCTCCTAATAGACCAAAGTGCAAAAGAGAAGAAAAATTTGATGAGTGATTACTCAGAAATAGTGACATTTTGAAATGATCCATCTAAGGCTATGGGATCATGTGGGGTCTTTCTACAATAACCTCTCTCAGTTTTTGATAGCTCCAAGTCGCTTTCATGTGGTGAACAAATTTTAGTTGATGGAAAATGGGTCAGTTACACATAGTGTAAAGTTGGAAAGTGGTATAAATTTCGTTCTGTTCATCATACGATCAAATCAACTATTCCAACACATCCATATGGGTGGGTTTATGGTAGGAAAGGTCCTCTATTTCACCCAAACATGTTGAAATAGTCTGAGCCACATTCTACTGGCAAAGTCTCTTCAGAGACCAAAGTGCAAAAGAGCAGCAAACTTCGACAAGCATTTAATCAGAGACCATGGCACTTGGAAATGCTCTATCTGATACTACGAGATCATTTAGGGCCCCTATACAATAACCTCTCTCTATTTTTGATAGCTCCAATTTGTTTTCCTGTGGTGAATAGTTTCTAGTTGATGGAAAACAGGTCAGTTGCATGTAGTGTAAAGTTAGAAAGTGGTGTAACTTTCATTCTATTCGTCATACGACCAAACCAATTGTTCCAACATATCTATATGGATGGGTTTATGCTAGGAAAGGTCTTTTTTGTACCCAAACATGCTGAAATAGTCTGAGACACATTTTATTAGTGAAGTCTCTTAAGAGACCAAAGTGTAAAAGAGCAACAAACTTCGACGAGCGATTACTTGGAAATTGTGGCACTTGAAAATGATCTATTTGAGGCTATAGGATCACATATGGAATATCTAAAATAACCTCTCTCATTTTTTATTAGCTCCAAGTCATTTTCCTATGGTGAACAGATTTCAGTTGATGCAAAATAGGTCAGTTGCATGTAGTGTAAAGTTGGAAAGTGGTGTAATTTTTGTTCTATTCACCATACGATCAAACTGACTATTCCAACACATCCAAATGGGTAGGTTTATGCTAGGAAAGGTCCTCTTTTGCACCCAAACCCATCAAAATAGTTTGAGCCACATTTTATTGGTGAAGTCTCTTAAGAGACCAAAGGGAAAAAGAGCAGCAAACTTTGATGAGTGATTACTTAGAAATTGTGGTAATTGGAAACACTTCGTATAAGGCAATAGGATCATGTAGGGCCCATATAAAATAAAATCTCTCAGTTTTTTATAGCTCCAAGTCATTTTTCCATGGTGAACAAATTTTAGTTGATGGAAAACGCGTCAGTTGCATGTAGTGTAAAGTTGGAAAGTGGTGTAACTTTTGTTCTATTTTTCATACGATTGAACCAAATATTCCAACACATCCATATGGTTGGATTTATGCTAGGAAATATTTTCTTTCACACCCAAACATGTTGAAACAGTCTAAGCCACATTCTATTGTAGAAGTCTCTTAAGAGACCAAATTGCAAAAGAGCAACAAACTCAATGAGAAATTATGCAGAAATTGTGGCACTTGGAAATGCTTTTTTTAAGTCTACAGGATAATGTAGGGCTTGTATACAACAAACTCTTTCATTTTTTTATAATTCCAATTTTTTTTCCCGTAGTGTCAAATAAATTTTATTTGATGGAAAATGGGTTAGTTGGATGTAGTGTAATTTTTGGAAAGTGGTGTAACTTTCATTCTTTTAGCCATAAAAACCAAACCAATTGTTCCAAAATGTCTGTATGGGTGGTTTTATGCTAGGAAAGGTCATCTTTCACACCCAAATAGACTGAAATAGTTTGAGCCACATTCTACCGGTGAAGTCTCCTAAGAGACCAAAGTTCAAAAGAGCAGCAAACTTTGATGAGTGATTACTTAAAAACCATGGCACTTAGAAATGATTTCTCTAAGGATACAGGATCATGTAGGGCCTATCTACAATAACCTCTCTTAGTTTTTGATAGCTCCAAGTCATTTTACCATGGTGAATAGATTTTAGTTAATGGAAAACATGTCAGTTGCATGTAGTGTAAAGTTGGAAAGTTGTGCAACTTTTGTTCTATTCGTCATATGACCAAATCAACTATTCCAACATGTATATATGGGTGGGTTTATTCTATGAAAGGTCCTCTTTTTCACCCAAACATGTTGAAACGGTCTAAGCCACATTCTAGAGGTGAAGTCTCTTAAGAGACCAAAGTGCAAAAGAGTAGAAAAATTTGACGAGTGATTACTCAGAAACCATGGCACTTGGAAATGCTTCGTCTAAGGCTAGAAGATCACATAGGTTCCATATACAATAACCTCTCTCAATTTTTTATAGATCCAATTCATTTTCATGTGGTGAACAAATTTCAATTGATGGAAAATATGTCAGTTGCATGTAGTGTAAAGTTGGAAAGTGGTATAAATTGTGTTTTGTTTGTCATACAACTGAACCGACTATTCCAAAACATTCGTATGGGTGAGTTTATGCTAGGAAAGGTCTTATTTTACACCCAAACACACCAAAATAGTATGAGCCACATTATACCAATGAAGTCTCTTAAGAGACCAAAGTGCAAAAGAGTAGAAAACTTCGACAAGTGATTACTCAAAAACTGTGGCACTCAAAAATGCATCGTCTAAGTCTATGGTATCATGTAAGGCCCCTCTACAATAGTCTCTCTCAGTTTTTATAGCTCCAAGTCATTTTTCCATGGTGAACAGATTTCAGTTGATGGAAAATGGATCAGTTGTATTTAGTGTAAACTTGCAAGGTAGGTTACTCTTTTGTTTTATTCTTTGTGGGGCTAAATATTTAGCACCAACATCTCTAGGTGGACACATCTATGCTAAGCATGGTCATTTTGCTTCCTTGTTAAAGGTTTGTAGTCTTTTCTATTCAATGGGTCACAACTTTTCACTTTTGAAAAGTCACAACCAAATTCATATCATCACTATTCATGAGAACCTAAATTGATTTATTTGTAACTTTTCAAATATTCTTGGGGAAAAGAAAATTCTTGAACTTTCAGTTGGTTCTATTTATTTCATGCACGTCTCTTGAAGTTGTTTATTTACTATTGTAAGCATGCAATTTTAACTTTTAAAGTTGCATTCTTCTAATTATTGGGTTTGAATTCATGTTTACAAATAGGATGAATATCTATGAAGTTTTTTGTTGGGAATGTTGATTCATGGTCTCTTAATCTCCAACAATCTAATGCCCTTATGATCTTTAATAAGACTTGAATACCTTTATTTTTTGTTTGTGAGACTTAGTTGTTACTTTCCATTTTATTTTTTCAATAGTTTTATGATGTTTTCTTTATCTACATAATACATGAAGTATAAAGCATACAAACGAATGGTAGCATCAAGCATACATGTGGAATAGTAGATGTCTTCCTGAATGATATAAAGCATGAAGCATACACATGAAGAATGAAGCATGGTCGTGTGGAGCATGAAGTATGAAGCAACAACCATACACATGAATTTCCTCCATGGAGCACATGAAGCATGAAGCATGAAGCATTACTATATTCATATGATTGATTTAATGTTCAATAATCTTACAAGACAATAATTTTCAAACTTTATTATATATTTACAATTATAGAAAAGAAGAGTGCATGGAAAACACTTGGATTTCAAATATTTGAAGTAAAACATCTACAAATATATATTGAAGGGTGGATTTATAATGCTAATATGGACACCATCAATAAAAAATATTTGTATTAACCAAATAGCCATGTAGGCATACATCAATATATGTTGATATAAGTATAAAATATATACAAAATAGTCATATAGGCTTACAAGAATGCCATATAAGCATAACATGTCAAGTATATGCAATATAAAATATGTCCAAAAATGCCATATAGGCATACAACAAAGGACCCCAATCAAAATTATTGCCCTCCAAGTGAATGAAACAAACAAGTGTCCTTTGATGGTCAAGTGGATGGTGATGCATATGACACTCATTTACTTTGAACTCAAGGGCTGCTCATCCTAGGGTTTAGTTCCTCATCAAGCTTTATCTGTTACAATAACAAGACATTAATATATAGAAATTACATTACTAAAAATGATATATTTAACAAAATAATCACTTACCACCAATAGACAATCTCTCTCCTCATGTGAAATATTTGCATGATCATGTTGTGGTGTGCCCAAGTCCTATAGAAACCATCCAAATAGAAATTAAACTACAAATCAATAATCATTTGATTTTTTACTAATCTGCCTCATACCCCCATGAGAGGCACCGAGTTGTCTATTGCTGAAGATACACATTGCTTCATCACCCTATCAACATCTGGAGGCATTTCTACTTCCATCATCTAAAAATAAAACAACAAATTATTCAATCACAAAAAGTAGAATAGTGATGCAGGTCATGGCTTATAAAGTATGGCATAATCAACAAAATTTTGAGTACTTATTGAACTATATATTTCTTACTATTATTCTGACTATTTTCCCTATCCATAGCTTGTTCAAAAGCACTTGTTTTAGGCCTTTATCCATAGCAGTGAGTTGTTTGAAAAAATGCCTCAAAGAAATATGGTCTCATGGTGATGGAATGGAATTCTATCACCATGAGACCACATTTCTTTGAGGCATTTTTTCAAATAACTCATTGCCTTGTCTATGCTATTGCTTACTATTATGATTTGATCAATTGTTTCCAAGCATCCATAGTTTGTTGGAAAGCACCTATTTTAGGATTCTAGCCATATCAGTAAGGAAGTGAACTATTTGATAAAATTCTTTGGTAGAAATGTATGGAAAAAGTGGTATCATAGGAAAGGCAGAGAGTTGTTTGAAAAAATGCCTCAAAGAAATGTGGTCTCGTGGTGATGGACATCACCATGAGACCACATACCACATTTCTTTGAGGCATTTTTTCAAACAACTCATTTACTTGTCTATGCTATTGCTTAAGACAATGAGTTGTTTGAAAAAATACCTCAAAGAAATGTGGTCTCATGATGATGAAATGGCATTCCATCACCATGAGACCACATTTCTTTGAGGCATTTTTCCAAACAACTCACTGCCTTGTCTATGCTATTTCTTACTATTATGCTTTGATCAATTTTTTCCAAGCATCCATAGTTTGTTGGAAAGCACCTATTTTAGGATTTTAGCCATAGTAGCAAGAAAGTGAAGTGATTGATAAAATGCTTTGGTAGACATGTATGGAAAATGTGGTAGCATAGGAAAGGTGGTGAGCTGTTTGAAAAAATGCCTCGAAGAAATGTGGTCTCATGGTGGTGGACATCACTATGAGACCACATTTCTTTGAGGCATTTTTTCAAACAGCTCATTGCCTTGTCTATGCTATTGCTTACTATTATGCTTTCATAGATTTTTTCCAAGAATCCATAGCATATACAAGGTAGTGAACTATTTGAAAAAATGCCTCAATAAAATGTGGTCTCATGGAATGCCATGACAAGAAAATGCAATTTGAAACTGCTCCTAGTTATTAGTTATGCTATGTGAAGTAATTGCATCACTACTTATGTTGACTTTCTAAAAAACTATATTGTAATTGAAATTTTTTCATCTATCATCATCTAGTTATTAGTTAAATGCAATGTGAAGCAATGCTTTGAGTTTGAAAGATATGCAATGCAATGTAATAACAATATGAATATAAACTACACAAATATATTAAGTATAATTCATTATTGAAACTCTTTATTCTATTACTTGAGTGAAGGTTTGAACTCCACTGCCATTGGTAGGTGTTATCATGAAACCTCCAATATTAACCTATTCAACATCTAAAATCAGATATTAGAATACCATTCATATAACAATGCTATTCACATGTAATATTTATAATTGTTTACTCATTACATACCTTAGCAGTAGATGTAGTGAAGTAAAAAACAGGTGGAGGGCCTATGAAAGTAGTATCAACACTATGACCCTAAAATTTTATTACAATAATTAAACTAAATTAGTTAATCTTGAATTTTAAAAATTTAATTTAATAAATTAAATTCAATGAACATGCTAACATTTACTTGAGTATCGAGGTCGAAAGCCTCATTCAAGATGACATCTTCCATTTCCAACTAGGTAGCTACAAACGTATCCTTTGCGCCACCTTCTTGACTATTTGTGGGGTCATATGTACAGGCTAGCCCACAAACCTAACAAGAATGGGGTGGAACCCTACCCCTCAAACTCTCCCCTAGCTAACATTGTACTACAAGACTCGTACGTTGGATGACTCTGGGTCAGAGAACTAATAGACTATAGAGTGTCCACCTCAACACTCTCCTTCATGACAAAAGGGATAGCAACATGCTTGTAAGCCAGCCTAGAGAGTGCTCATCTCAGTTGTCATTGAGGATCTAGATGTGCACCTAGTCTATCTTGTTCCAACCCACCACCTCTCCCCTAAAAGTCTCGCATATCAAAATAGTTGGGGATTTTGTTGAGGATGAACTCACAATAGATTTTCCTCAAGAAATATTGGGGACCTCGTTATTATTGCATGGAGGATGGTCAAAAACTATCTACCACCTCTTCCAAAAATTATCCTTTATGCCTTAGTGGTTGCACCAATGGATAGGAAACCTCTTGCTATTAAGGTCAGAGTTTGATTTGTATGTGGGTTAGTGAATAGTGAACACAAGTCATATTTTGTAATTTTTTCATTTTTAACTTGTTTGTATGATATTTTATCTGCATAAAAATCTCGACACTCCCACCTCTTATCCGCCCAACCACTTAATTTCTTGCTAATTGCATCTACATGTGTTAACATAGCTTGAAGTAAATTTGCAAGCCTAGTTCTTTCTGAGGTTGAACTTACAAGAACATTCAACCTCACAATTAACTCCTCAATTTGTTTTTTGTTGTTTTCAATTTCCCTCGTTAAATTTTGTTGAGTTCCTGGAGGATGTTAAGGAATTGTTGGATGAGTTTTTTTCTATTGTTGGTCATCAGATTTTGTTGTTGTGCTTGTTCATAAGGAGGAGAAGGATTTTGAAGAGGAGAATTAGGTGGATTTTCAACTCCTGATAATTAAAGAAATTAACATCAAAAACATATTAAATCTACCTATTTAACAATAAATTCACAAAAGAAAAAAATAAAAACTTACTCCTTGGAGTTACTCGTCAATGTGGTAGAATTTTGGAAAAGAAATAACAGTGATTCAATGAAGAAAATTGATGAATTTGAGGTCTCCACAACGCGAGAATTCCTTGGAAGGGTTTGCAAGTCGTAGATGAAGAAATATGACAGTCTAAAATGATTTGGATTTGGTTTTTTTTCTTATGAAGACTCATAGCATGCTCACATTATAATGCGAGCACATTATAGGCTCGGTGTGACCGAGTCGTAGGCTTGGTCATACCAAACCATAATGCGAGCACATTATAAGCACTCACATTATTTCTTTTCAATTTTAAAAAAAAAATTGGCCACTTTTTGGCCCCCAACTTTTTTCACTCGCCCTCATATCATCTCCAACCATGTCCTCAAAGAAGACCCTTCTCTATGGGAAGATACATACCATTAAATATTAGTTGTATTCAAGGTTTTGCATACCATGTTCCTAATTAAATTAGGGAACACTTGCTAGAGTTCAAAGGGAAGAGCTTTGAATCAACATGTAAAAATTTCTAAAAATTCATGGATTTAATGAGAGATTATGAGGTAGATGTAGAAGACATGGTCATGAAACTCTTTGTTCAATCTCTGAAGGAAGATGCTAGAGATTAGTTTTCAGAATTTTCAACATGTTCCTTTTCTTCATGGAAATGTTCATGGAGAAATTTGGTGAGAGAGTTGATGTTAGTTTATTGGTCACCAAATTTATGGATATTAAAAAAGAAGAGAAGTTAGTTTTAGCCTTTAATCTGAGATAAATGTGAAGGAAATTAAAGATATTCCAAAAAAACATAAGACTGAATGATGCAATGAGTTTGGTTATATACTTGGGTGTGTTTGATGAAGAATTGAGCTATCAATTGAGAGATAAAGAGTCAATAACACTTCATCATGCATATCAAATTGCCATGGATATTGAAAAAAGCTCAAAATATTCAATGATGAGAGGACATATGTCAACAAGTGAGGGTTGTGCTAGAACATCTTATACATACATCCAATATAGGTCAAAAAATGAAAAATATTGTCAAGATAGTTATGTCTGTGTTGTTTTAATTTACCCATCATTATAACATGCAAATCACAGTGAAATCCAAGTTTAATATGAGAAAATTTTGAGTAGTGTTAATCAATTGTCTTTTGTTCAAGCATTGATTGACATGAATAGGAACAACAAAGAATCATCATATGAATTATATGCTAGGTTTTTGGATTCCTTGTTGGAATTCCCCTAAAGTTTTACACCTGAGGATTCTTTGTGTGTTAATTTGTTTTGTGAAATCTATGAGCCAGGTCTAAGTACCTTGCCAAAAGAGTTGAAGCCTAGTAACTTTGCTAAGGTATATAATTGGATAGGGATTGTTAAGAAAGCTAGATATGATTATGAAAAGAGTGTTCTCTACCAAAATGCAAATAATAATTGTCCCATTACTAGGTGTGAGAAAAATAATGTCCTATCATGTGTGGATGAATAAAGTATGGAAAATTTTGAAGATGCATTATGGAATGGTGAAAATGATTTTTATGATCAGCTCACAAAGTGTGTTTACATGTGGATTTTATTTATGATAGTCTAGATGAAATAATAGGAACACATGAGGTCATGCATTCCCATATCTCAATCATTGAAGAAACAAAAAATTCTTTAGATATTCAAGGCATTGGACCAATTTATCAAGTTAATAACTATGTTCTATGGGGATGCCAAAGACATAGCTATGTAGCTTAATCATGATAATATAAAAATGGAAATGTTAGACTCTCAGTTTAAAGGGTTTTTTCATGATTGTAAAATTGATGAATTTACTTATGAAATTGATTATAATGATAGCGAGCCTGATTATTTTTTTTATAGATTATGAATTCTTCTATAAGGATGATCTAAAAAAAAATCAAGTCATATAATGGATGTAATGATGTGAATTTTGATGATGTTTCATGTTCACAAGTGAACGAACAAGCTTCATATGATGAGTATTTGGAATGTAGTTTTGGTTTTCTATCAATCTAGAGCATACTAACTCTATGAATGATGATTATTTTGAAGATAAAATTTTTGTGTTAAATATTTAGATCTTGAGGAAAGTGTTAGCATTGGGGAGATCATTGATGGTGCTGACTATAATTGTTATGGACTTAACTACTTACTTGATGCTCATAATTTCTCTTATGAAGTAGATATGGAAGCATTTTCCTTAAGTGAAGAGTGCATTGTTGCAAAGGCTAATGAAAACACATGTTTAATCATTGTTGGACAAGAACCATGCTACAATGGATCTATTGAATTTGCATCAGATACTTTGTTATCAGTTGACAATTGCAGTAGTGAATATGTTATAAAAATTCACTATGAGAATTTTGGCTCTGGATTAAAGTATGAATCATTTGAGTTTTCTTTTGAAACATTTCACATAGGGTTGTATGATTATTTCAAAAATGAATCAGATCTCGAACATTATATTTGAATTTGAAGGGTTTGTTGTCATATGGAATGTTGATGAAGTTGAATTCATTCATGAGAGTTGTGATTAAATTTTGACAATACAATAGTATGGAAAATTTAAATAGTAAATGTTGGTGTTTTGCAACACAAATGAAAATAACGTCTATCTATGAGCTTTTTTGGTTCGTCATAGGGGATGATTTCTTACAAGATATGGAAACTCTAGATGATGACTCAATGGATGTTTATGAGTCTTTTATTTATTTTTATTTTGAGTTGGAATACGACTTTGATAAATCAGAGCAAGTGCCATCAAATGTATTTTTTATTTTTCAAATTTGAAGTTGAATTATTTGATGATGATAGTGCTTAGAATACTAATTGTCAAATGGATTATGAATGGTTTCAATTTTTAATTCAATTGGATATACATATAATGGAACATGACAATGGATTGGATAAGGTAAAGTGTCACAATGGTTGTGGTATGACCTAATAGATTGGTGTGACATGTAGGTTCTACATGGTTATGTGTTTCAATTAATGTATGATTTCAAAATTTAGATTGAAAGGGATAACAATGATAGTGGTAAGATCAAAGATATGGTAATAAGGATTAATGGCAATGTCAGCTCTGAGACAGTTTGTTATAGTGCTTCTAGATTGGGCTTGGTTCAATCATTAGAAAATAGAGTGTTTGATAGAGGTAAGTACTGGTTCTTAATTTTGGGGGCCTTGGGACCACTAGATAAACTTTGAAATAAGAGAAATCAATACAAACTAAAGCAATTATAAAGAGCCTAATGGATTTGGCACATGGTCTACAATCTAGAGACATTTGGAATCTTGTTATGCTTCACTAGAGCATACATCCCCAAACAAGAGCCATTGTTAGCACCTATAAATTCCTTACATTTCTAGTGCTTGTTAACCTTTATTTGATGATATAACCTTAATTTTAAGCCTCGTGGTGACTAGTTGGCTTGAAAATTCTAACATTAAAATTTCCTAATCAGTAAATCATCATGAAAATTTGGTTGGTAGAAATTTTTGATAAATCATAGGGATCGTGAATGCTTAGTTTCATGGCTCTCAAATGAGTTTTGAGGAAAATTTTAATGTGTGACCATTTTGAAGCTGGTCCAAGGGGTTGCATAAAAAAAAATTAGGTAGCTCATTTTTTATGATGACCCAGGTGTTATTTTATCCTCAAATGCCTATATCTCCATTCTATGGCCTTCAGAGGAGTTTTGAGGCCCAAACCAAGAAAATTAAGTACCTTACTAGATGGCCTAGTTTACAAAAGAAGTACAAAAATTTTATTTGTTGATCAATTTTTTGGAAATTGTACAATGACCTAAACAATTAATTATGAATCTTTACAAGTTTTCATAGCCTTTGAAGTTTGCATGTGCTTGTAGTTTCAGTTCCATGATTTTTCCTATAGAGAAATTAATAAGCGAGTTTCACAAATTTTCTTTATTTCTTAAACATTTTAATGTTTTAAATATTTTATGTGGCAAAAATATTGGTTCTAATAAAATATGTATCCCTTGAAGAAGAAAGCAAGGGAAGTGGATTAGTTTTTAATCAAACTTTATAAAGTTTGATATAAAAATCATTTTAAAAAGGTTGTGGTTAGCGCAAGAGTGCATTCGTATTTCTCCCCAAGTCTCCAAAGTTATGTTGCATTGTTTTTTAGTTTTGAATTCTTATTGGGAAAGGGGATTGATTTATTTGTTAATGTCTTAAGTGATAAAAGGTTGAGTGCAAAGTTTGGTCAAAGGCTCCACATGGATGAAGAACATATTGTCATAGTTTTAAGCCTTCTCTCCACTTTAAAACATGTGCTACAATCTATTTGTGTTTTTAAATGAGTATCTAACATGTGGAGTATGGTCAAAGGAAAGGTTTTAATCTTTTAAACCATATTTCAATGTTTTTTCTTTGCCCTTTTTTTGTTTCCTAAAGAATTTACAATGCCCATGCTTCTTTTTAACTAATTTTTGAGCATGTTCTAAGTACCATCAAAATATAAAACAACCTAACAACCTCTTGCATAACCTATAACTTCTTGGGCACCATTATTGGAGATGTTTTCCTTCATTTTAACCTGCAATATACTTTAGAACAACTAAAATGAGGAGCATTCATGTGCAAGAATTTTGGGCAGATTTTTGAGACAATCCAAGCATGGATTTTATTTTCTTGACCTCTCAAATCCTCACTAGAACTATTCTAATGTATGGGGTTTTATGTGTTTTCTCAATGCCAATGAAGCCAAAAATGCCTTAGTATTGTAAAAAATGACATGCAACTTATTTTTTATCTCATTAAGGCTATTATGAGTGTTGAGCATGGAGAGGGACAACTTGTAGATGTGTCTCATGCCTAGGAATATGAAGAAACAATCTGTCAAAAAAAATGAAAAAAAAATGTTAAATGTGTGGTTGTTATAGATTTCTGGAGATAGAGGAGTGGCTGCAAGAAAACTATTTGTCAAAATGCCTAGATAGTTACGGAGGGTTTGAAGTGTTATGGGTGATAAAATGATGTATCAAATGCATCTTTATCACTACCAGTTAAGTGGATATTTACATGGGGCTAATATTTTTCACTTGCAAAGTGAACTGCAATTGGTAAATGTGTTTTTACATAGAGTTAAAAAATTGCACGAGATTGTAAAATAGAATGGAAAATCAAATTTCAAAAGAAAAAGCAAGACACATTTTATAAGTCATTTGAAACTATAAAATCAAAGGTGCATTATTATTCTAGGTGTCACTTGGGAGTTGAATCTAGGTTTCTCATTTCTCTTTAAATTGTATCTTTGTTTCATTTGTAAAGTTTTGGATTTTGAAAAAGTTGTAACTAGGGGAAGGTTGTTAGTTTTGGCTTGTGTAGGGAAATAGAGGAATGTGCTTTGCAAATGTTCCTATAATTACATTATATACTTTATTTCAATCTATAATGAGACATTTCTTTCAGTAATACAACTGAGGATTGTAAAGCTTTTCATGCTCATTTACTACATCTAGGTTGTTTTCATGGTTATTCTTTGCTCAAGGAGTAATGTAGATTCTTTCAATGAGAATAATGCGAATATTTTTGTTGTAGATTATATTGTTAAGTAGGGTTACACTATTAGCCATTAGTTGATCTCATTAATATAAGGTTTTAATGGTTAACTGATCATAAAAATATATTTAGAATGTGGTGAAGGATGTGTAAAATCATAGTGACTTTGTAGCCTTGGATAGGCATAAGTCCATATTGAATGGTTTTCCCTCAATCTTAGAAACATATTTCAAATACAAAATTAAAAGTTATTCTTTGTGATATTTATTATTAATTATTTTCATACTTCATATCAGGGTTTCAAAGATAATAATGGAAATTCCATTCATTCTTACAACAATTTGAACCCTTAACCTTTTATATGAATTCTATAATCTACTAGGCACTATAATACAATTTTATGTGATATTTGATGTTCAGTGTCATTAAGGGTGACCCCCTAGGTTTTGCAAATCCTAAAGTGCAGGGGAGGAAAGTGTGAGAGCACTCTCTCATTTTTTGGCCAAAAATCCCATTGAATCTAAGTACGAGATATGACAAACCTTTTAGATTCAATGATCTGTAGATTTGAGAACCAATTCAATGAAGATCAAAATGTGTGTGGTGGGCACGATGCATATCAATATAATCATGATATTAGGTATTTTTGACAAGCTTGTTACATTTGAAGGGAAAATTTTGGGAAAGAAACACAAAGATTAGGGAGTGTTGGCTACGGACGGTGTAGGAGAGATTGTGGTGACGACAGCTGGTGGAGTTGAGGTGGGGCTAGTGCTAGGAAAAACTAGTTTCAATGCCAATATTGCTCCAATCTATATTAGAACACTTCTCATCTCCACCTAAAAATTTTACATAAATAAACTAATTAGAAAGCTAAATGTCTCTTTTTTTGAACCATTTGTACTATAATATCAATATACTCAAAGAAATTATATCTCTTGCAAGATAAATTTATAGTGTTGAGAATAATAAATTGAATTTATAATTTTTCATTTGAAAAAGTCTATATGTTGGCATTCAAAATTTTCATTTTGGATTTTCTCAGTCATCTATTCATATTATAGTTGTTTCCAATCCCTCATGCCTTATCCCAAATCATTCTATGCACTCTTTTCTTTGAAGTGATCTCATTCTACCTACTCTTCTCTTCATTTACATATAGAACAAGGCATGCAAGAATCTCATTCTACCTGCTCTCTCTTCATCTACTTAGACATAAAAGAAAGTCAAATACCTCATATTTAATGCATATTAGTTTTTGTTTTAGATGCTCTTCCATCTTTAAAATACAACAAATAAAAATCTATAATCAATCGTATAGTTAATAAATATTTATCAAAGATCATGTTTCATCTTTAAAATATTTTTTTAACAATTCAAAGTTTGAAATAAGAGAAAAAATTCTATAATCGATCATATAGTTAAGAAATACTTGTTCAAAAGGTATTTGTTAAAGATCCCCTTCCATTTTTTAATTTATTTTTTGAATAATTGGAAGTTTGAAATAAGAGACCAGACTATAATTTATCATATAGTTAGAAAAAACTTGTCAAAAGAATATTTTCCAAAGACAAAGTACTAATAACAATATATCAAATTTTGGTGTCAAATCATTTTTAAATTGAAGATGTAACCAACCTCAAATCAACAATATCTATTGGATATGTCTAAATTCATCCACATCCTAACCAAAGTTGATTTTATATCCTTCTAACTTTAATTACACATGAATAATTATTTAATTAACCTTCCCAATTGTAAGAGAGGGGAACCACCACGTGCAAGACCCCAGGTCATAGAGGATCAAGATGCGAGAGGCTGCCCTAACTTACCTTAGGTAAGTGTATTGTTTAGGGTTATGAGGATGAGAATGATGAGGATTTTGAGGTCCTACAATCACTCTACAATCCTGAGTTGCAAGATAGGGCTAGGCGAGTCGGTTTTAGGTCCAACTTTGCACCTCAGGGAGCTCTCTACCCGAGGACGTCAGCACGGATTTTGGATGACAGTGTGGCATGCTAGCATCTCGAAAGTGCACTGTAGTCCGTACGGCTAAACAACAGCTGAGACAAGGTTGAACTCACCAAAATGACTAATAGCCTAGCTACTCAACTAAAAGGCCAGAATGACACTAGCAAATAAACAAAGTATTCTCTAATATTATAAAGTAAATAAGCAAGAGTGATGAAAATAAGGAGAATCTCACCAATGAACTCATTCGCCAGCTGATTCTCTGAGAGCTCGCACACCTATGCACAGCAAGAGGGAAAATGTTGGGAGGATTTATAGGGGCCTACCTTAGTCAAACCCATGTTTAGGTGTTTCCACCACCACGGACAGCCAAAAGAATGAGATAAAGAAGTGATAACGTAAAGAAAGCACAAGCACTACAAAACAGTACTATGCTACTCAACCAAATGATATAGGAGAGGAGAGGGAAGCTTACCACCTCCACCAAGAGCACTCAAGGCTGCTTGGGGGAGAAATGAGAGGAACTCAAGCCTTTGTTGTGAATAGTGTGGTCCCAAATGTGCTCTACCAAGTTGATGGAGTGGGATGTTGTTGCAATGGAATGCTTGAAATGATGCTAAAGGTGTTGGATTAAATGCTAGAAGTGGTCAAGAGTGAGCTCAATGCTTGGAAGAATATTGTGAATGAATTGAAGAAGTTAGAATGCATGTTGAAGGGATGAATTTGAAGGAATGAAGGAAGAAAACGGCCATATTCGAGTCGGTCGGCTGAAGAAGGCATTACTACTTCACTGCCAATGAGAAGAGTAACGCCTCTGCTGGCTTAACCATAGGAATCTGCCAGGGACGTAAGCACATCGTGCGGGCATCCCAGGTAGAAACGCCTCCACTGACACACAAAATAGGTGCCACATGGACCACCAATAATGGGATTAAGTAAAATTAAGCCTCCAACTTTGGTTTTCTAAGGTGGGTAAAGGAAAATAGGGGAATTGCACCTAGGGTGCAAATTCGCTCTTAAACATTTTTCCCCCACTTTAGCGAGCACAAGTACTGATGAGTGCTTGGTAAAGTAGATCAAGAAGAGAGTAGGGTTAGAAAAGTATACCTAAACTGTCAAGGAAGCAGTACTCAATCTGGCGTACCTTAAGGTGCAAGAGAAGCAAAGGACTCCATAGCTGCTCGGAACTATGAAGTTAGAACAACAAAGCATCTTATAGGCCTATGAACCTGTAAGGAGGAAACCCCCAAGATCTCTCGCATGGAGGAAGCCCCAAGGAAGTAGACTCCGTAGAGTCAGGAATCAGCGACATGTCTACCTCAGATAGAGCATGTCAAAAAGCGGTGACACGTCTATCCACAAATAGAACATGCCAAAAGTGGCGACACGTCTACTCGCAGATAGAACATGTCAAAAAGCGGTGACATATCTACTCCAAGATAGAACATGTCAAGAAGTGGAAACATGTCTACCCGCAGATAGAACATGTCAAAAAGTGGCGACATGTCTACCCACAGATAGAACATGTCAAAAAGCGGCGACATGTCTACCTGCAGATAGAACATGTCAAGAAGCGGCGACACGTCTACCCGCAAATAGAACATGTCAAAAGCAGGCGACATGTCAAAAGTGGTTGGTCACACAGACCGTAAAACTTTCAAAGGGGTCCCTCCAGAACCCTTCAAAAGGAGAGGGGTCCACTCAAGGGACACGTTGTTTGAAAGGTAAGCTTTAGTCAGGTTGTCCCCAAGCTAGACACGAAAGGGTGAATGGAATGAGCCTAGTCGGGCTTCCCCAGGCTAGACATGAAAAGATCCACTCATCAAAAAGGCTTTCAAAGGAAGGGTCCCTTGGGAACCCGCCGTGAGGAAGAAGGTGGGTCCGCTCAAGGGACACACAATTCAAAAGTGATTGTTCTCTTAGAATGATTCATCATCAAGGAATCCTTTCGAATGATGTTCACTTCATCAAGGAATTCGAAAGGAAGGATATGCCCCCATGCGTGGGGAAGGTCTTCAAGTCCTTTCTTTACGAACCCATGATGTAGGAAACATGTTTTGTTGGGGTTCCAAGTTGAGAATGTGATTCTAAGGAAGGAATTATTATGAAGACTTTCGAGAAAAGATTCATTGGTAACGAATTCATTTTCTAAAAATTGAAGTGTTAAAGAAGAGCGTTGTCTCACATAGGAGGGACAACTCAAGCAAAGAAGAGAGAAAGATAAAGGGAAAGCAAAAGAGAAGGGAAAGAAAAGTACAAAGGACACAGGGGGATCTGGTTTAGCAAGGTCAGATCTGTCCGAGCTCATATAATAATAGGTAACAGCAATGCAAGGCAAAATATCATCAATCCCCAACCAGATTAGGAAGAATGCACGGAAAACAAAGTAAAAAAAAAAATTGGGTCAACATGGAAAGGGAGCCTAAATGCCCCCAACTCTCTGCATCATCCCCAATTTATCGAAAATCAATTACAAACATGGAAGAATGATGGAAAAAATGGAAGAAGGTTTACGACACAAAAACCATGCCTATATCCAAGCACCAATGGGGGTGATGAGGGTCATCCAGGCACACATAACATGGGTACGGGGGAACACATCACAAAACACACACAAAATATCAAGAAAAGGGGCCTCCTTCTAACATTGATCAACCAAGAGGTCATCTACTTCCCAACCTAGATCCTCATAAGGGGAAGGAGGATGAGCCTAGCCTACAATGGTGGGATGTTAAGAGGAGGAGCATCTGGCCCTCCCACAACAAGGGCTAGGGAATAGGGCCCCTCAGGGTCCTCTCCACCGAGCTCCTATGGAGTTAAAGTCAATGATTTCATGAAGATCGCTGATAGGGTCGGGACTTCATCCACAAAATTAAACATGCATCCCATGGGAGTACCATGCCTATTCTCAGTGCATGAGGTAGGTTGTTCCTGAGATCCACTGCTAGGTTTGTCGAATGATTTGGGAGCGGTGAAAAACTCAGGGGAAGATGGGACTGGCTCTATCACAAGGACATAACAAGTCATCACGGGGCCACCTTGCAAAGAAGGTGGACTCCTCTTACATCCTTCATTACCAGAAGGACCAACCTCCGCCTCTTTCTTCATTGGAGGATATGAACTCCCTACAGACGAAGCTAGGGGTGCAAAGGAAGAGGAGGATAGAACCGCAATGGAAATGACTGAAGCCATGTCCATGGGTTTTGGGAAGGGCTGAATATCTAGAAGTGACATCCAACAAGGGTGACTTCACTGAAGGAGCAATAAACACCTATACCCATTTACAGTTAGGCGCATTAGCGCTCGCAATAGAAGTCAGGAGTGGATCAAACTAAAGAGGAATAGAAGGAAGGGAGGAAGAAGAAACTGTAGGAGGTCCTGAAATAGGAGCGATCATTTCTTCCTCCTTCTGTTGTGAGGCGGCCTGCTCATCCAGGAGAGCCTTTCTCCTATGCTTGCATTCATGTGCAAGGTGGTTTCTATGGCTCTTGGAGTTAGAAGCTGGAGCTTGTGAAGGGACAGTAGGTTCCTGCTCGACCATAGGAATGTCCACTACCATTTCAGGCAGAGGAACGGGTTCTTGTATGGGAGCAGGGGGAGCAGGCTGAGGAGTGACAGGAGGAGTCGACTCAAGAGCCTTGGCAGTGGGCCTCTTTTTTCTCACTTCCTTAGAGGCAAGAGCAGTAGGAGGCCATGGAGGTCGAGGCAAGGAGGACTCTCCTCAGGAGACCTTCTTCCTTTCATACCGAATAGGTCTAGGCTCCATCAGTAGAATAGGAAGCTCGAACGCGAGATGATTAGGCTTTCACCAAGTGGGCACCGAGGGGTTCTCCTACAAATGAGGAGCAGAACCTGATGGTACCATGACTGAACAAGAAGAAGCATCAGACTAGGTAGCGGAAGAGAAAGGACAATCACAAGACCGCTTCTCTTCTTTCCTCTTTCGAGCCTTAACGACGTCTCTGTCAACCTTTAAGCAAGCCTTATGTGAGATAGCATAAGGCGAGGGAGGATACCTTACCTTCGGCCTCAGACATCCTTTCTTATAGTTCTAATATATTTTATGCAAAAGTTCCATCCTAGGTAGAAGGGGACCCACAAGTGATCCAACGAGTAGCTTCCATGTGCAACGGGTGGTCGATAATCGGTGTCGTGGATCACATGCACAAAACCTCTATGGATAAATTTTAGACATTTATGCACGACAGAGGGTATCGCATTCATCACTACCAACCAAGGGATACCCAATTTTACCCTGAAGAGTTTAGATCCTGGAATGATATCAAATAGGAGATTCATGGAATTAGACCCAACTAGGACTGATAGGATAATGCTACCCAAGGGGGTACGGAAAGCCTATCATGTGTGTGAATGAAAATCATGGGAGCATCGTATACATCTTTATGTAAAAAATTTATTAGCATGATCTCCTCTATTATTATATTCACTTGTGACGTCGGGTCAACGAGAACACATGCTATGATGTTCCCATTGATTTGTGCAGGAATGTAAAGAGGAGATGGTTCCCTGTTGAAGCCCATAGGTAGGTCCTGTGAACTAAAGGTTATGCCAACACTACTATCCACAAGCTACACAAAGGGGATGGGTTGATGCAAGAAGGAGGCCATTATGCACACTAGTCAACGCTTTCACAGAATCCCCAAACATTATTGGATAAGACGGTGACCCAATTAAGGTTTCATCATGCAATACCTTTGGAACCTTCCAGCTATGCCACCGAGGGGTCACAGGTCGGGTTGCAAGGTGTCAGCCT
Organism: Sequoia sempervirens; assembly: GCA_007258455.2. Classification (NCBI taxonomy): domain Eukaryota; kingdom Viridiplantae; phylum Streptophyta; class Pinopsida; order Cupressales; family Cupressaceae; genus Sequoia; species Sequoia sempervirens. The sequence goes on along the minus strand of VDFB02270651.1, from coordinate 60,094,808 downwards.
TACAACACTAACACCTACAACACTCCTAGAGTACGAGGAAAGGGAGTTTAAGTATCACAAGAATGGAACCAAAATGATTCACATCGAGTTCACCAGAAATGTAAGAGAGGGGGACCACCATGTGCAAGACCCCAGGTCATGGAGGGTCAAGACGCGAGAGGCTACCCTAACTTATCTTAGCTAAGTGTATTGTTTAGGGTTATGAGGATGAGAATGATGAGGATTTTGAGGTTTTACAATCACTCTACAATCTCGAGTTGCAAGACAAGGCTAGGTGAGTCAGTTTTTAGGTCCAACTCTGTGCCTCAGGGAGCTCTCTACCTGAGGACATCAGTGCAGATTTTGGATGACAACGCAACACACTGGCATCTCGAAAGTGCATTGTAGTCCATACAGCCAGACAATAGCCGAGACAAGGTTGAACTCACCAAAATGACTAACAGCCTAGCTACTCAACTAAAAGGCCAGAATGACACTAGCAAATAAATAAAGTATTCTCTAATATTATAAAGTAAATAAGCAAGAATGATGAAAATAAGGAGAATCTCACCAATGAAATTGTTCGCCAACTGATTCTCCAAGAGCTCACACACCTACACATAGCGACAAGGAAAATTTTGGGTGGTTGTATAGGGGCCTACCTCAGTCAAACCCCCGTTTAGGTGTTTCCACTGCCACGGACAGCCAAAAGAACGAGATAAAGAAGTGATAACGTATAGAAAGCACAAGCACTACAAAACAGTACTATGCTACTCAACCAAATGATAGAGGAGAGGAGAGGGAAGCTTACCACCTCCACCAAGAGCACTCAAGGTTGCTTGGTGGAGAAATGAGAGGAACTCAATCCTTTGTTGCGAATGGCATGGTCCCAAACATGCTCTACCGAGTTGATGGAGTGGGATGTTGCTGCAATGGAATGCTTGAAATGCTGCTAAAAGTGTTGGATTGAATGCTTGAAGTGGTCAAGAGTGATCTCAATGCTTGGAAGAATATCGTGAATGAATTGAAGAAGTTAGAATACATGTTGAAGGGATGAATTTGAAGGAATGAAGGAAGAAAACAGCCATATTCGGGTCGTTCAATCGAAGGAGGCATTACTACTTCACTTCCAATGAGAAGAGTAACGCCTCTGCTAGCTTAGCTACAGGAATCTGCTAGGGACGTAAGCGCGCCATACAGATGTTTGCGTGCTATGCAGGTCTCCCCAACAAAAACACCTCCACCGACACACAAAATAGGTACCACGTGGACCGCTAATAGTGGGCTTAAGTAAAATTAAGCCTCTGACTTTGGTTTTCTAAGGTGGGTAAACACAAAAAGGGGAATTGTACCTAGGGTGAAAATTCACTCTTATACACCAATCAACCTCCAAACATTAATTAAATAAAGTTAAATTATTATTTAAATAATGTATCATTTATCCCTCTTATATTTATAGTCCAGCCTTAAATAATTTCATCTTTTATATGATCCCTATTCTCCATAAATTAAATAAATAAATAAAATTTTATTTAATTCTTAATTGTTTCATCTCAAGCTATTAGTTGATTAAAACTAATTAGTTAAATAATTAATATAATTGCACATTTCAAAGAATGCTTAAGATATTGTCAAACTTGGCATGCACTTGTCACATCCATCCCACTTCTGCAAAAAATATTTCATAAAATATCAACCATTCATTTCCCCAAAAATATCTACACCCTCCATTTGGCACATGACTCACACATGTGTGAGATCTATTACCTATCAAAACACATATCCACATAAAAAATTTACATATTTGTGAAATCAATCACATGTCACAATAGTGCATCCCCATTATCCTTCTCACACATGTATGAAATTTTTTTATCTCCACCCTTAGCTTAAATCAAGACATTTTTTCCATTCAAATGTCTTTGATTCTTTCCCTCTCCAAGTGCACTTACCACGAAGGGCCACTTGGAGGTTCAAGTTTTCTCCAACCCTCTTAGTCATCCCCAATCTTTGATCTCTTGGGTCAATCTCAACCCTTGATCAATCATTTATCTAATTTATAAATGAATCCATCCCCAATTCATTTAGATAAAGGATTCTATAAACATATCATGCCATCTGAGAACTAGTGTAGTGTATTGAATCTATCACATACAATTTTCCATACAACCCTAAATACCCTCTAGTATGACAACTCTGACTTGATACAACCTATCAAGCATAATAAAATGATAGTGAAGGAAACATTTGCATTACTTTGGCAAAAAATTATAGTATAAAAATCATATTCCTATATGGATATGTGAACCATAGTTCACACACCTCTTTCTCAAAGTTGTCATCAAAAGACCTTTGTGCTAATATATGAACACTTCCAAAACATCTAACAATTATGGTAGACAAAAACACAATTTCACCTTTAGGAAAAATCACAAAACAACTTGTAGGTCATCCATTTATTAAGACCGATACATCCCCATGTATCTTTCTCATTCACAAAAAAAATGGTTTGTTTTGAAATTAGAAAGATCAAATAATATAAGTCATCATTTATATAAACTTATACAAACAGTTACATACATGTGTGTGCGTATGTGTGTGTCAACTTTTATGCACTTTTACACCATTGTTAATTAGACCTATTTTTCCCAAAATCTCCACTCTCATTCCAAATTTAAAACTTAGGATATAATTTAACACATACTTGGTAATATATAAATAAAAATATTTTAATCAAAACTCATACAAGTTTTTCTTGTGTTCTCTTTTTCTTCATAGACTATATTTCCATAGCCTTTAAACTTAGTCAGTTGGCTAACTCATTTTACTTTTTTCTTGCAAGGAAGTCCTTGTGACTGCAAAGTTGTTATAGAGTAGATAATGGAATATATTAGAATATATAATGACTACATGAATATAAGTGTGTGCATTGGTGTGGTAATCAATAAAATAGGACAAATTTATAGGGGCGTGTGTATATAAGGATGTGATAAGGGTTAATAATAAGAATAAGAATGAGTATGCATAGAAATGGTTAAGAGAATGAGCCTAAATTTAGACAATATTGCACTATTTTTTATTATATAAATGTATCAAGATAGTTCCTAAAAATGGACATAACTTAAACGTGAAATAATATGGGTATACAAATTTCATCATTACATATTGATAAGACTTGATAAATTTTATATAATATTTATTTTAACATATGTTAACATAATTATATTCCTTCTAAAATAATATTTATCTAATTAAAAAAAATATTCTTAACAAATTATAATTTGTTTGAAGATTTATATTTATCTTAACATTTTTTTTGTTGATCTTAACAAATTGTATCTTTTTAATAAGTTATATTTTTTTTAAACATATAAAGGTAGTTAAATTATCAAACCTACATAAAATTATAGACATGTAACCACCCCATAAAAGTCTCATTTTATGAAATTGCAAAATGAGTAAACCAATGTTACACCAATTACATGTTAGTTAAACAACAAATGTGAAGGTCATTTCTATTCACCATCTCACCATTGTGTAATAAGAGATGAACACTTCACCCATATTACATCATTACATAGCCATAAATATGTAGTTGATGATTTCACCATGTAATTTGTGTCAACCCACTAAATAGTCCACCTAACAACACATGGGAGTATTACTTTCTTATTGGAGTAACAAAAGTTAGAGATACTCACACAAAGAAATCACATATTGGTATTTTGACCAATGAGAATCGATCACCAATTCCATGTTCTCATTTTCATTTATTTCACAAAATAAAGGTATAAACCTTTCACTTTACATGCAAAGACAATAAATACAAGGCCTACAATATATGCCAACTTAGACCATGATATGGCAATCTATGGTTCATTCTTTTAGGTTATAGTTCTTAAAATTCTACACATTTATCCTTCTAACTAATAGAAGTCTACCAACAATACCAAATATTTTCCCGCAATACCTTTTGAACTATTATACAATGCATTAATTAATATTCAACTATAATCATTAACCCACAATGCTTAGAATATGATCAATAGCTAGAGGTGAAAAATGCAAAATGGCCCCTTACAAAACTAAACATGTTCAGACCTTTTAATCTTGGTGAATCTTTATAATACTTAGGGCCAGACCCACCACCTCCATTTCTTGATGATGCATGCCAATAGTCTTCTTAATTTTGAATCAACCACCTAATGCATTTCTTGATGATGCATGCCAATAGTCTTCTTAATTTTGAATCAACCACCTAATGTATTTCTTGATGTTATGGCCAACCAAACATCATACAAGACTAATATAATGTTGTAGTAAATGAAACCTATGTGAGCACATATAATAATTGCCCATATAAGAAGTGAGAATTCTCTTAATAAAAGTCAAACACCATGAGTAAGCCAAAAATGCAACAAACCTTCTAAGCTGGTGGAAAACTAACTTGACGAGGGCTTAATTTCTTCGATAGTCGATGTTGAAGATGAGTTGATATCAGCAAAAGGACGGTGACCATACACAGGTTCAGGATATTCTAGAGAAACGTGAGGTAACTCGGTTGATCATTTTAATATACCCACTACTTGTTCGATCCTTAGTCTGGCATTTGAATCGGGATGCAAGCACAACAATCCCACTAACAAATGTCATTTCATTTCCTCATCATTGAAATTTCCACCCAGTTTCTCATCTGCTGCATCAAGAATACTGTGCTGCCATACAAGTCCCAAACCCATTCCACCACTCTGCAATTGTGGTCAATCAAGCTCCAGTCTTCTGGTCATCTTCCATAGGCAATTTTGAGACTCAGGGCTCCAAAGCTGAACATGTCAAACTCCCGAGTGGCCTTTCCAGTTGTTACGAACTCTGGTGTTATGTACCTAATTTTTCCTACTGGCACTGTGGTTTTCCCTACCTTTCACATCCCATCACTCTAGCAAGCCCCAAATCACCCAGCTTTGCTTTAAAGTTCAAATCCAACAACACGTTGCTAGCCTTTATGTCTCAGTGCACAATGCTTTCATGTCGATCATCGTGAAGATAAAATAGAGTCGAGGCTACGTCATGGGCTATGTTGTATCTTAGATCCCAACTCAAAGCAGCCTTCGTCTGGCTGAATAGATATTTTTCTAGGCTTCCATTTGAGAGCAACTCGTAGACCAGAAGCAAATCATCTTTTCGATGGCACCACCCTAGAAACCTAACAAGATTGTGGTGTGTAAGCTTACTGTTTATTATCACTTTTGATACGTATTGATTCTTACCTTGCTTGGAGGTTGGAGATACTCTTTTTATAGCCACAGCTTCTGTTGTGCCAGGAAAAGTGCCTCTGTACACACATCTGAAGCCGCCACTTCTAATATTTTCAGCATCACTGAAGTTGTCGATCGCAGCGCTAAGGTCAGCATATGCAAATGAGCAAACAGACTGAGCAGCCTTCCAAAGAAATTTGTTCAGCTCCTCGTCACTCTTCTCAGCCTCGCCTCTGCTCTTCCTCTTCTTGTACCACCAGCATCCAATGAAGATAAAAGCGCATATGGGGGGCTCGAAGGATACCAATATAATCAGGATACTAGGTATTTTCGTTGAGCCTGTTACGTCGGGAGTGAGAGAATATGGATAGGAAGGGGTGTTTCTGGTGGCGCGAGGCAGCGAGGCTGAGGTGGGGGTGGCGTTGGGTAAAACCAGTGCCAATGCCAGGAGTGTTGTAATCTGTATCTTAACGCTACTCATCTCCAGCTGCAACTTCTACATAAATCACTTAAGCAGTCTAAATGTCTCATGTTCTGAACTATTTGTACTACCATGTCGATAAAGTCAATGAATTATAGCCCTCCAAGGATTATTTGAGTGTTCTTAAATAAAAAAATTAGATAAAATATATTTATTAGTAGGTATTTAATATGTATTCTAAATATATTGTTATAATGTGGTGGTCTCCTATCTCAGTTAATTAATTATGTTAGAGAGTCGCATGTAGAGTGGTTGTTTCTTATCTCAATTAAATACTTATATCAAAGAGTCACATTCCACAGATAAAATTAATACGGAAACAAAATTGACCCGGCTCCGGATGGGAATTATGTACACACTAATTTTCTTAATAAGAAATGTTATGGATAAAGTTTGTTTCACGTCTATGCTAAGTTTTCTTCCCATACAAGTACATACCGCATTTTTACTTGCCTTCATCTTACAATATGATGAATGCACACTGAGTTACCGTGTGAACTTTCTGGAGAAACAACCTCCCTGGAAATTCAATAAAACTTGAAGGGGTTGTCACGTAGAAATCGTGAGTAACTACCTCTCATCATCACCCTTTGAACCTACAAAATTTATGTGATCACGATCGTTAGTACGTCGAGAGTAATTTGTATGTGATCCAGAAAATCATTATGTGGAGGGACATTTGTTACTGGTAGAATGGAGTTTGATTGTTTTTGTACATGAAATGAAATAAAAAGAGAGTATAATCATTATGTGGAGGGAATTTTGTTACTAGTTGAATGGATTTTGACTGTTTTTGTACATGAAATGAAATAAAAAGAGAGTATAATCATTATGTGGAGGGACATTTGTTACTGGTAGAATGGATTTTTGACTGTTTTTTTACATGAAATGAAATAAAAAGAGAGTATAAGTTAAGACTAATAATTGTATATTGGTGTGAAAGGGGTACATAAAAGAGGTGGAAGGTCAACTAGACAAATTTTGGTTTTTTTGTTTTGTTTTTTTTTTCCATACATTTGTACAGTATATGAGATAAATTGGTAGGACCTTTGAATTAGGAAGATAATTAGATTCTATTATCAATTGGCTCATTTTATGTTTGCAATAGGGAGAGAAGTAGAGAGAGGGATAGATAGAGGGGAGAAGAGAAAGAGAGTGAGTGGGGTAAGGAGATAGAGATAGAGAGGAAGATGGAGATGGATACGTAGATGGAGAAGGAGGAGAGGGAAAGATAAAGAGAGAGGAAAGATTGATAGATAGGGATAGAGATATAACTATATAGAGAGGTAGAGATAGAAAGGTAAGAATAAATATAGGTAGTGATTAATAGAGAAAGGGAGAGAAAGGGAGAGGTATAGGGGTAGAGAGAGATGGAGAGATAATGAAATAGAGGTGGAAGAAGAAATATGGAGGGAGAGAGATATAGAGAGGCAAAGAGATATAGATATTGAGGTCTAGGAAGAGGGAGAGGGAGAGAGGGAGAGATATGAATGGATAGAGGGAGGCATGTCTAGATATAGAAGGGGGGAGGAAAAGGAAAAGGGAGAGGGAGAGGTAAAGAGATATAGATGGTGAGATAAGTGATAAAAATATTAGAAGATATAGAGAGAGGGGAAGAGGGAGAGGGAGAGGGAGAGGGAGAGAGGTAGAGAGATAGTGAGAGACAAAAAATTAGAGAGAAGTAGAGATAGACAAATAGAGATGGAGAGAGGGAGTTGTAGAGAGAGGGAGAGATAAATAGGGGAGACAAAGAAAGAGGGAGAGATATATGTGAAGAGAAAGAGAGAAAGATATGGAAAGAGAGAGGTGGATATAGAGAGATAGGTATGGTGATAGGGAGGGAGTGAGGGAGTGAACTATGGGGAGATATTGAGATAGGGTGAGATAGAGGGAGGGAGAGAGAGAAGAAGAGGGGGGAGAGGGAGAGATAGCTTAAAATATATAGAGAGAGAGAGGGAGAGATATAGATAGAGGGTGATATAGAGAGATATATAGGGATAGTGAAAGAGATAGGGAGATAGAGGTAGATAAATATATGGATAGAAAGAGATAGAGAAAGGAGTGTGATCAATTGGTAGGTCATTTGGAAAATGATGTTTGTGCAAAAAATATCTCAATGGAAAAGAGATAGTTTCAAAATGCAAGGATCAAGACATGATTAATACAAAACCTGTAAATCAAGAAGATAATCAAGCTCCATTATCAATAGGCTCATGTTGCTCAAAAGATAGAGAGGGAGAGAGGGAGTTCAATATAGATAGAGGGAGATAAAGAGAGATAGATAGAAATAGGGAGAGAGATAGAAAAAGATAGGGATAGAGAGATAGAGAGAGGAGAAAGAGGGGGATATAGAGAGAAATAAAGAGATAGAGATATAGAATAAGAGAGGTGGAGTGAATAAGAGCTCAAGATAGAGATAATTAGATATAAAAAGATGGAGTGATAGGGAGAGGGGGGAGAGGGGGAGAGGGAGAGAGAAAGAGAGGGAGAGATAGAGATAGGAAGAGGGAAAGAGGGAGTGAGAGAAGAAAATATAGCGATAAAAATAAGAGAGGAAAAGAGGGAGAGATAGGGATAGAAAATGAAGAGTTAAGGATGGAAAGGAGAGTGACAAATATAACTTGGAAAAGATAGAGAGGATGAGAAAGAGATAAATGTACATAGAGGGAGAGATAGAAGGAGAGAGTCCAAGATGGTAAGGGATAAATAGATATAGAAACAAGGAGACAATGAGAGAGGGGGAGATGGGAAGATAGAAAGATATAGGAAGTGATATATAGAAAGAGGTAGAGAGGGATATATATATATATATATAGAGAGAGAGAGAGAGAGATAAGGATAGATGGAGGGAGAGGTGGAATGAATAATAGAGAGAGATAGAGATAATAAGATATAGATAGAGAAGCAAAGGGGGAGATGGGAAAGTAGAGATAGAGGAGGCAATAAGGAGAGATAAAGTGTATGTGATAGAGATAAGTATTGAAGAGAGAGGGGGCGTTAGAGAGATAGGGAGGGAAAAATAGGGAGTGTGTGTAAGTGTGAGTGAGTGAGAGATATAGAGATAAAGATAGGGAGGGAGAAATAGGGAGGGTGACAGAGAAATATATGGAGATAGAGATAGAGAGAGGATAGAGACGTAGAGAGATATAGTGGGAAAGATAAAATGGGATTATAGAGACATATAGGGAGAGGTAAGAAGATAGAGATAGAGGAGAGATAGAGAGGATGATATAGATGGAGATGGAGATGGAGAGAGGAAGAGAGATAGAAAGTGGGAAGATGGAGAGATATAGAGATAAAGATAGGGAGGGTGACAGAGAAATATATGGAGATAGAGATAGAGAGAGGATAGAGACGTAGAGAGATATAGAAATAGGAAGTGATAGGGAGAGATATATAGTGGGAAAGATAAAATGGGATTATAGAGACATATAGGGAGAGGTAAGAAGATAGAGATAGAGGAGAGATAGAGAGGATGATATAGATGGAGATGGAGATGGAGAGAGGGAGAGAGATAGGAAGGGGGAAGATGGACAGATAGAGATGGAGATGGAGATAGAGGTAGAGATAGAGATAGAGATATAGGTAGAGATAGAGATAGAGATAGAGATAGAGATAGAGATAGAGATAGAGATAGAGATAGAGATAGAGATAGAGATAGAGATAGAGATAGAGATAGAGATAGAGATAGAGATAGAGATAGAGATAGAGATAGAGATAGGGATAGATTTAATAGATATAACTTGGGAAATACATAGGGGTGAGAGAGATAAATATATAGAGAAGGAGAGATGAAAGAAGAGAGGAAGAGGGAGGGAATGAGATAGAGGGAGGTGGATAGATATAAATTAAATATATAGGAACTGATAAATAGAAATAGGTAGACAGAGGGATACATATATATGTATATTTATATATATATATAGAGAGACAGAGAGGACATGAGAGATGAAGTGAATAAGAGAGGGAGATAGAGATAATGAGATATGAATAGATAGGGAAAGGGAGATATAGGAACACATAAATATAAGGGGCAAGAGTGAGAGATAAAGGAGTTGATAGAGACAAGTAATAGAGAGAGGGGGAGAGATAGATAAATTTAGATATAGGAAGGAGAATAGATATAAAGATAGAAACAAGGAGGGAGAAACATGGAATATGTGTGAGATAGAGATATGGAGAGGAGATAGGGAGAGGGAGATAGATTTATAAATAGATAGAGAGGGAGGGAGAATGATGAAAGAGATAGTGAGGATAGAGAAGTAGGGAGATATAGAAAGAGGGAACAATAGGGAGGGAGGGAGAGATATGGAAATAAAGAGGGAGAGAGATAAAGAAATAGATATAAAGGGAAAGATAGAGGGGGAAGAGAGAGAGATGTAGGGAGAGTAAGGAGATAGAGGGGTAAGTGCACCAATCTGTGACACAACTTTGATGCCAAAGTGGAAAAAATTGCAAAAAGATGTCCAAATTGGCCATTTGGCATGCGCTAAATTCAAAATTAATTTAAAAGGAAAAAAAGGTATTTCAACCTCCATTTTCTATTGAACCCATGGCTTGGCTTGTAGTTTTCTTCTTTGCAACTCATGCTTGCCAAATCTCATCCATCCTTTGCACTCTTAGCTTGCAATTCTTCATGAGGATGCCACCAACACGTCAAAGAGGTCGAAGATTGTGAAGAGCTATGTATTTTTATTCAATTTAATTTGAATTTGATTTAGAATGCAGATTGAAATAGGGTTTTATAATAAAACTTTTTTCTAATTCTTAGGGAATGAATCTCCACCTTGAAACATTGAAAATTCATAATCACCCCCTCACGAAGAGCCTCCTATACAAGAACAACCTGAAACCTCTCCATCAATTCGTTGGCATCCTCAAGGAACACAAGAAAATATTCTAAATCAAATTGAAAACAATAAAAGAGACATTGAGCAATTAATTGGAAGATTAATTGAGCATACCAAAACCCACCCTTATAGGAGAGGGATTGCCAAATCATTGAATTCAATTGTATCTCATGTAGGAGGAATGAGTGAGAATATAATTTTTTGGTCAAATAAGAGGCATGAGATGAAACAATTTTATACTAGTGGTTTGTCATATGCAAATGTGAAAAACAAAAAATTAGCAAAGTCAACTTGTGTGCCCTATTTACAGACCTGAGAACTAACACGCCTTTGTCTCATGCATGTAGGAGGCTACCCATCCATTGGTGCCACCATGAGCTAATTAAAAATAAATTTTGGGAGCGGTGGTGGATGGTATTTGACCAACCTCCATGCAATAACCATGAGGTACCACAATACTTTTTGAGGAAACTCTATTGTGAGTTTGTCCTCAATAAGATGTCAAATTATTTTGACATCTTCAACTTTCAGGGTAGAGGTGGGGGCTCCACACATGATAGACCTACTAAATGGCGTAATCCACATTTGGCACTGAGACCCTTGGCCAAACCATGGTGGAGCATGTCGCCATTCCTTCCATTGTTAAGGATAGTGTAGAGGTCAACACATAGGAGTCTATTAGCTCGCTCACCCAAACCATTATACAATGTGTGAGGACTCTAGTAGAGCCTAATGGGGAGGAGATGTGTAGGCCTCAAGCTCAACCCTACAATTGTTATGCTTGTGGTGTTGTTTGCACGTACGATTATCAAAGTGCTCAGGATGCAGCTACACAGCCTACATTAGTTGCAGAGGCAATGGCTTTCACAGATGATTTGTTGAATGATACATTCGGCATTGACACTCAGGTAAAATTTTGCAAGTTCATTTAATGTTGTTTATTAAATTATATTTTGAAATTTAAGAATAACTAAATTAGTAGAATTTTGATATGATGAAATTTCAGGGTCAGAGTGTTAATGAGATGTGCTCCATTCCTACAAACCCTTATTTGTTCTCGACGTTGATTCCACAAGTATGCAACTAGTATTAAAAATATTATTATTGCATTTGAATAGTTGAATGTTTGTCTCATAACATGCTTTGGATTTCAAATAATTTCCTAGTGGACCTTTTACCTCCACACCTCACAATTCATTTCCTCAAACAACTTACACTCAGGTAGCCATTATTCATTAATGGTGTTGTAAAACAATGTTAACTAGTTTTCATAATTTTGCATATACAAATCTAAAAAATTGATGAGAAACACAAAAATTGCATGTGTATTCCTTGGTTGTGTCATATTATCTTCTCCTAATTCACTTTTTTTCCTTTATTCCTTCCTAATCCCATCCCATTAACATTTAATAGTTCACCCTATTTTCCATGATCCCCTCCTAGCCCATCCCACTAATATCTTCTAGTCCACCCTATGTGTCATTATGCCCTTCTACTCCCATCTTATTGTACCCATTATTATTTCACCCTAGATGTTCCATGATCCCCTATGTTCCTTTATCCACTCTATGATATACCATCTTTATCCACATTTCACTCTAGATAACTCTTCTCCATTATTACTACACACAAGTCAAGTTCACACTTCATGTATTATAGTCAAACCCTAGACACCTCCTATTTCACCCTATGTTGCATTATTCCCTACTAATCACATCCCATTAACCTCTAATTGTCCACCCTATATTTTTTTACCCCATCCTAGCCCATCCCATCAATCTATACTAGTCCATCCTATGTTCCATTAACTCCTTGTATTCCCATCCCATTACCCTCTCTTATTTCACCTTATGTTTCATTATCCCCTCTTGGTCTTGTCCCACCATCTTTCCCTAATTCACCCTATGTTCCTTTATTACCTCCTAATCCCATCCCATTAATCTCTAATAGTTCATGCTATATTTTGTTATCCCATCCCAGCCCATTCCATTAATCTATTATAGTCCATCCCATGTTCCACTATCACATTCGACTCCCATCCCATTATACCCTCTATTATTTCAATATATGCTCCATTATCCCTTGTTGGTTTTGTCTCTTTTATCCCTTCTATGCTATAGCACCTCCATCCAAGTTTTATCATATACACTGTTAGAAGAAATATTTCCTTCCACTCATTATTGACCAAATTTGTCTTCTCCATTACTGTTGCACACCTCAAAAACCAACTTCATGCACTATAGTAAAACCCTAGACATGTCCTAATTCATTGTATGTTCCATTATCCCTTTGAAAGATGCTACTAACATAGTAATCCTCAATTCATTCATGTGAACTTCATTGTGGCATTATCACTATGTTGACAGCATGCCCTCATTAACATTAGTTCATCAACATATGCAATAAGAATCTCAATGAGCACTAAACTTTGGAATTTTCAAGAGTTTGAACTATCCCAATGGACTTATTACTTTCACCATTCTATGATCTATAAGCACTATACTATAGTCTCAACTGAGACCAACTATTTACTCTTTCATTTATGATAGTTATAAAGGGACTACCTGAACTTCTTTATATTAATGTTAGATATGTTGTTTCATTTGCAATTGTTGACATCAAACAACCCTAGTGAGGTTGGTGGCATGATGGACCATGGAGTTGCTATAGCAATAGCCATTTCCAATCCATTAACACAGGTATGCAATAGATTAGTCGATTTGACATTATATTTTCTCTTTTATGGTCTATTATAGAAAATTTTCACGAAACTTTTATGTAGTTTAATTTCTATGTTGATGGTTGCTACAAGTGGGTGTCACTCCAGATCATGGATGTGATAATGTTGTAAATGTGCATGATGACTATTTTTTTGCAGTAAGTGACTATATTTTATTATATGTCATTCCATAATTCAATTTCTATGTATTAACATCTATACTTTTATTGTGTCAGATGCAGCTGCAAAGGAGTCTAAAGAGGAGGTCTAGTGAGTGTGTTCAAAAGACAAGAGAACCAACAGGCACTCCATCTAGCCCAATTTTTAAGGTGGCGCGGGATCTTTTTCCTTCCCTTAGAGGGAAATAACTATGTGTTTGGGTTGTTTTTTGTATGCCTATGTGGCATTTTGGAACATATGTTTTGTACTATCAATATATATGTGACATTTTGTGTGGACATATGGCTCTTTTTTACTAAGCCTGTATGGCATTTTTTGGATATATTGTATATACTTTTATCAATGTATATCATTGAATAGCCTTATAGCTTTTTGATTAAAGAAAATCTTATTTTGCTACTGTCATTCTCTAATGATGTTATCATGTGTACTATGTAAATTGTATGCTTGAATTTTGTAGGCATGGGTTTTGTTTACATCTAATTCTTAATTAATTACTATTGATTGCTCAATAAGCTCCATGTAATGTGTATTATGTAAATAAGCTCCATTCCTGGTGGTTTGTATCCTTTGTAGTGCTTCAATTACTTTTGCATCACTTATTCACATGTATGCTTCACTTATTCACATGTATACTTCATGTATATTGCATGCATTCATGTGTATGCTTCATGCTTTCGAACAAGCTATGGATGCTTGGAAAAAATCTATCAAGGCATAATAGTAAGAAATAGCATAGACATGTATGAAAAATGTGCTAGCATAGACAAGCTAGCAAACTATTTGAAAAAATGCCTCAAAGAAATGTGGTCTCATGGTGATGGAATACCATGACCAGCAAATTCCCTAGATTTTCATGGCATTCCATCACCATGAGACCACATTTCTTTGATGGATTTTTTCAAATAGTTTACTACCTTGTCTATGCTAGCACATTTTTCATACATGTCTACCAAAGTATTTTATCAAATAGTTCATTGTCTTACTACTATGGCTAAGAGCCTACAACAAGTGCTTTCGGAAAAGTGATGGATTCTTGGAAAAAATCTATCAAAGCATAATAGTAAACAGTAGCATAGACAAGGTAGTGAATTGATTGAAAAAATGCCTCAAAGAAATGTGGTCTCATGGTGATGGAATGCCATGACAATCCATAGAAATTCGATTTTCATGGCATTCATCATGGAATTCCATGACACCATGAGACCACATTTCTTTGAGGTTTTTTTTCAAAAGTTCACTACCTTGTCTATGCTACCACATTTTTCATACATGTCTACCAAAGCATTTTATCAAACAGTTCACCACCTTGTTGCTATGGTTAAAATCCTAAAACAAGTGATTTTGAACAAGCTATGGATTCTTGGAAAAAATCTATAAAAGCATAATAGTAAGCAATAGCATAAACAAGGCAGTGAGCTAGTTGAAATTACCTCAAAGAAATGCAGTCTCATGGTGATGGAATGCCATGACAATCCATAGCAATTTGCTTGTCTTGGAATTTTTCAAGTCATTCCATTAGCATGAGACCACATTTCTTTGAGCCATTTTTTCAAACAGTTCATTGCCTTGTCTATGGTCTCATGGTTTTTCTTCACACGAAAATCAGCATAATAGTAAGCAACAAGCTAGATGGTCTCATGGTTTTTCTTCACGTGAAAATCAGCATATGACATCAAGCCATACGTCATGGATATTGAATATCTGGATCCAATGTTTCACTAGTAGGCTGAGTTTTGCATCTCAACAAGGGTGCACTATTCGGTGACAACAACTACAGTTTGGACTCTTAAGGGATTCAAGCAGTTGAACGTAGCTTGGAGCGATTCAGCATGTTTGGGTGTGAAAGAGAACCATTCCTGGAATAAACGTACCCACTCATATGTGTTAGAACAGTTCATTTGGTCACACAAGTTGTAGAACAAAATTTGCACCACTTTGCAACTTTGCACTACTTGCATTTGACAATATTTTTCCAAAGTGAAAAGTCACCACCATGGGAAAACACCTCTGAGATAGAAAAAACTGGAAGAGGATATTGTAGAGGGTCTCAATGTGATTGCATAGGCTCAGATGATAAATTTCTAAGCATCACGGTCTTTGAGTAACAGCATGCTGAAGTTTGCAACCATTTTGCATTTCAAACTCTTAAGGGATTCAGCCAGTTGAACGTAGCTCAGAGTGATTCGACGTGTTTGGGTGCAAAAAATAACTATGCCTAGCGTAAACGTACCCACACAGATGCATTGGAACAGTTCGTTTGGTCACACGAGTTGTAGAATGAAAGTTTCACCACTTTGCAACTTTCAACTACTTGCATTTGACACTTTTTTCCATCAAGTGAAAACTAGACACCACAAAAAAATGACTACAAGATAACAAAAACCGAGAGAGGTTATCAAAGAGGGGCCAACATAATCCCATAGGCTCAAACGAGAAGTTTTCAAGCATCACGATGTCTAAGTAACAACATGCTAAAGATTGCATCTATTTTGCACTTCAAACTTTTAAGGGATTTAATTGGTTGAACATAGTTTGGAGCAATTTGACGTGTTTGGGTACAAAAGAGGACCATTCCAAGTGTAAACGTACCCACACAAGTGTGTTGGAATAGTTTGTTTGGTCACACGAGTTGCAAAACGAAAGTTGCACTACTTTGCAACTTTGCACTTGTTGGTGTAAATAAGTATTTTACTTATTACACTTAAGCTTACTTAGGGAATGCATATCATTTTAGGTTGCACTTGTGACGCCTAGTTATTTGCATCTTGGATCTATATTTTTTTCATATATTGAGAGATGTGATTATGACACTTAGGGAAGTGTGTGTAGGAGAAATTCCACTCTTTGTGGTGTGATCTAGTTATCACCTTTTTATCTCCACTTTTCATGGCATGATAATTCCACTTTAGGTGGGTGATCCACCTTTCATGGAATTATCTATTATTTCTTTCTACCTACCCTGCACATGATTGGGACACTTGTCTCATTCATGGCCCTTCATTGTGTCCTAGGCTGCCTTTATAAGCAAGCCTTGTATATACTTGTAATTGAGCATCTTCATGCATATTGAGAATACAATAATCATATTATCTCATCTTCTCTCTCTCTTTTGTGCTATCTTTGATCTCTTGATCTTATTATTGATTTTCATAAGTTCTTACATAGTATTAGAGCAGTTGGAGGTTCTTTGCATAGCCATTGTTGGGAGATCTTAGTTCGTGTGAAGGTGGTCAAGAGGAAAATATGAGGAGCAGCAACATTTTGGTGTGTCCTAGACCAGATATGACCTCAAATTCAAATTCAAAAGGTTGTTTCTAGTCAGGGTAGCCTTTCATTTGGTCAAAATATGACATTGGGAGCTCTAGATCGAAAAAAAATGCCTATTTGGGTATTTTTTCAATTTTTTGAATTTTTTCTATAGTTTTGAAAAAAACCATTTTTTAGTATCAAGGAAAAAATTATCCCTCAATTGTTGAGTTTTTAATTTAAGTTGAATTTGATGAAGACAATTTCAACAATAAAAAACTTTAAAATGATCCCTCAATCACTTTCCATAAATTAATGATCCTCTACTTCTCTTCATTTACCTAGATGGGCTAGGTTCACAAAGTGGAGTTGCCTCCTCTTATGGAAAGAATGAAGAAACAAATCAAACTAAAAATAAATATCATAATGTTATTTATATTACTAGCTCATACCAATGTGAGAGCCTTAGGAGATAAAATTTCCATAGCAATTCCCATATCCTAAAAGAGTATGTGTTGATGTTGTTGTAGCTAAAAAATCCGCATTGGTTGTCCCACACACCTCCATTTTCACTTATCCTCCCATATCCACCATATGATCCATTTCCATTTCATAATAATTGACATTAGTATAAAGTACCAAAATAAGGCCCTTGATCATTACAATAAAGTGAAGTCCCTACCTGAAATGTTCTCCTAGCAGCTCATGGCATGTTGCCAAGACAATGCCTTATCGGAGAGAGTCTCACCATAGTCTCTTCGACACAATCAAAAAGGGCTAATAAGAAATGTAGATGAGACTCTTGAATGTCTAAGAGACATATTCAAATGTCTTCTCATCATCCTAAAGAGTGATATGTCTAAGAAACTTGGGCATGTTAAGGAGAGAATCTAACATTTCTCACCGACAAATCATACGAGTGTCAACATTCAGGAAACAAAAAAACATCTCTTGGACACCAAGAGGTTATCATAAAATAAACAATAAATCATTGGAGGAACAAGCACTAATGAAACAACAATGTCGAAGAGACATCGGCATGTCAAGGAGAGAAGCAAAGAAGTCTCTTTGACACTTAAGGAGCAAAGTATCGACAAGACACAGAAAGATCGAACAAACATTGGATGAGGTCTCATCGACATCCTAAAATGATATGTCAAGGAGACACAAAGATATCGAGAAGACATTGTCAAAAGTATCCCCAACATTTTGGCACAAAATATTGATGAGACTAAGGGACGTCGGAGAGAGGTGACCTCGGGTCTTCCCGACATAACAAAGTCACCTAGACATCATCAACAACTATTACCATTGAGGAAAGAAATAAAGACATGTTGAGGAGACATAAGCTTGTCGATAAGAGAAATCCACCAATCTCATAAACAAAAAAGAAAATCATCAAGGAGCAAACTAAGAAGTAAATATCGAAGAGACATTGTGATATTGATGAGAGAAGTCTGAATGTCTCTTAAACATTTCTCAAAAGATGGCCAAGGATATCAAAGAGAGATATAGACATTGTGATCAGAGTCTCATCGAAAAAATATGAAATAATTGTCACCAGATTGATTTGACGGATTAAGTCATCAAAGAGACAACTTCCATTAATATGCAAGTTGATAGGAAGGTGGCACAAGCACCATTTATGAACCAGAGTTGGTTTAAGCGTGCTAAAATTAGATAAAAGTAGCCTTTGAGAAACAAAAATTCATTGCACATTGTGGCTAAGCATCTAGAGGATGGAGTTGGATGAAAGCAATCATGTAGTGTCCCTCCGTATTTGGTCTTCTCATCTCTTGAGTAAGTTTGTTCGAGTGATTTGCGGGGTCATGTTGAGTTCGTTAAGCTTTGTTTTGTATGTGATTGACTTGGCTGGTAAATTAATATTATGAATAACCTTATTTAATCGATTTAATTAAATTAGATTAATTATAAGAATTAATTTAAATTGGAATTAAAATAGATAAATCAATACTAAGAATCTGAACTATAAGGATTATTGACAATTTTATCGTGGGTAATTGAATCAATTAATTAAGGATTGAATAATAAAGTTACTTGATCTATTTGGGATTTAATAAATCATTTTTGTGAGGGAAAAAAGTATTCGAATTATTGACGATTAATCAAATTATTATGTATTAAGAATTACCATAATTAAATTTAATATTAATGGTTAATTGTATTATCATTGGAAAATTAATTATTTAAATGTGAAAATAGTATAATTTTAAATAAACAAATTAAAAGTGGAAAGGAATTAATATAAAATAAAATAATAAAATAAAAGATCAAATCAATCGAGGATAATCGAAAAAGAAAAGGCAATTGAAAAGTTAACAAGTTTTGGCATGCAAATGCATGCACAGTTACAAACTGAGCTTCAATGGAAACTTGTTGAATTGGGTGATTTTTGCTTTCGAATTCTTTCTTTTGGCTTTCAATTTGGAAAAGAAAAAAAAAACGATTATTTTGAGGGTTTTGGGTGGCAAGAAATAATTATCTACAGAGTTTTGTCTACAAGTAGGGGAAGGAGAGAAACAAAGGGAGTACCAGGTAGAAAGAGGCGAAGGACAACTACGTCGAAGGCTGAAGTAGAGGATAGGTAGCAATAAATAGGAAGCACTTTTAGGTATGTAAGATCATGCCTTACCTCCCTTCTAACATTACAGAATTTCTACCAGCTTGTATAATAGTGGGACATCCTATAGATTCATAAATGGATTAAATCTACTCTTCTTTCCTATATATGTAGTATTTTGGGTTTTCTTTTGTATGAGTGGGCACTCAATCCATGAATATTATAACTTGATCGAGAATTTATAAGAGCTTTGCATAGTTTCATTATGTCTTTACTCTCTTCTCCATCCTGTCACTCAGCACCTTAACATTTCATACATTTTTTCAATATATTAATCCTTCAATCATTCTTTCTAAAATTACTTACAAATCTTTGCACCTTGAGCCATTTTTAATGTAGAAGATCATCATGCAGTCTAATATCTAAGATTTCTTAATCAATCGCCCTCCTCTTGTTCATTATTGACGTCTCTAAATTTATTCAAAATTATCCCCAAGTTTTCTTATACCATTTGATATCCTAGAGGACAATATCTGTAATAAGTTAAATGCATGTCCTTGGCTCTTTAGTTGGTCGTGCGCCCTACTTCCTTTGGCATCACCATGGTAGTAGCTTGCAAGGGTTGTACTTTTCACAGTGACCATGTGGCTTCGCTTGAGTTCTTCAAAATTAATGACTTTCTAACCCCTGAGATTTGTTGTTTATAGACGCAATCAAACCTTCTCAAGAAAGTTTGTTAAAGTTCAAGTATTGTCTTAAATGATACTTACTCTAGTATTTGTGTTATTTTTTTATTACTAAGTCTCTTCTACAAAGTTCATATTTCAAGTTTAAAGGAATACAAAATATTTTTATTGTTCAGAGTTGATTTAGTTTTGAGTCTAATGATGATTAGACACTGTTGCTTAGCCATTATGGCATATGAAAGTAATATTTGATCTTGATTTGCAGAATTTATCCTCTCAGCCAAGTCCCATAGGCCCCCTTAGTGCGCTTTCTCCTCGATTTTATTCTTTATGTGTGTTTCAATGTTCGTTGTAGGATATTGTTTTATGCCAATTGACTTGGCCAGTGTTTTCCTTGAGAATTTCTTTTGATTTGTCATTTAATCTCTGTGATTTTTGACCTCTTTATCTGGCTAGTAAGCAGATGTTTCTCTTGATTCTATATCAAATATCTACCCCAAATTGTGTTAGTTATTAGACCATCACCTTTTTGTGTTTTGGGAGTACCTTTTTCCAAATTTTAGTGAACCATACCTTTTATTCCAATATTAGATATTATCTTACAAGATTATTATTAGCTCCCCGATTCAATATAAATAGTGGTTGTTGTGACACCAATTTTCAAGTTGTTTTGTATATAGCAAATAAAGAAGTTAGAAACTTTAAGTTATTAGAGGAATTGATTAGTTTGAAATAGAGAGAAAGTATATTGTCTTAGTGTAAAATTTATCTAAGTCTAATGTCCTTTGTTATAAGATCATTATAGAAAATATAATAGGTAATTAACTAAATACTCATTAGGCTTATGATAATTGTTTAAGTGTACACATACTATTCAATTGGCCAAGTGTTGAGAATTGAGGCCCCTGCCAACATGAATATAACTCTCATGGTTCTAACCATGGACATTCAGATTCAAGATGCCAGGCCCTATGATTATGCAAAGTATATGTTGAAGGCCATTAATAGTGCTCTTAATGCTATTAAGAATAATAGTGAAGCTATCAATTTCAGGCACTATTCACTTCTTATACATATGATATTGTATGAGGGCTAGGTGATGGGAATCTGGGGAGAAGAATTAAGAGTAAAATATCTAGATAGTGATGGTAATTCAAGACCGGTGCAAATGTGGACATCAATTTGGGATAGTAGATGTGGGAGATCCCACTACTTGTACTTTGAGGAGCATTTTTTCAAAGCCTTGTATAAATTGCTTGGCTGTAAATGTGAATATAATCTATCCCCCGAAGTACAAAATTTTCTCTAACCAAAGGAGAAAGGCCATGATGGAAAGATAAACCACAATTGGGGAGATTGGTATGCTTTTTTAGATTGTACTGTCATTAGGGTGTATGGATTTGAGGCAGAACCATATTTGTTTCCTAAGATTGTGCCAGATAGAGTTGCTTATCTTGAGACTATAAGACAATTGTCTTATTCAACCTTTATGCATTTGAAAAGCTATGGAAGGTAGACATTCATGCCTTCTACTTTGTGCTTTGGTGATTTCACCATTATTGTTGATTCAGGGTATGACTTGGTTGGAAGCAAGTTAAATTATTATGGTTTTCTAGTTGGAAATAAGAGGAAGAATTTTGACCCTAAGCACTTTATATGTGAGGCCAAAATTTCTCAGAAACTGAAAGGATATGAGCATAAGTTTGATGTTGATGATGTTTTTAGGAATTGTGAGGATGGTCAAGAAATCATGAGAGGAAATGCATACAATGGAATTGTTACAGCTAAGACCTGGAGATTGAAAACTAACCCATCTTATGTAGAAGCTTTTTATGAAATTTAGGACCCCACAGAGAGAGTTGAACAGTTGCTTATGCATGAAGAAAAGATAATAAAGGATGTACCTTTGGTGGCACTTGAGATAAGAAGAAATGTTGGCTCTTTGAGGTAAGAAGAAAATGTAGCACCATTAGACCATTTGTCACTTCAGCCTACTCTAGAGGTAGGCTTTTCAATTAATACATCAATCATGGTAGAAGATGATGTTGAAGAGGAGGATGAAGTCACACAGATCAATACTCTTGTCATTCCTCCATATGAAATGCCACTAGAAAGGAGTTTAGTAAACTTTGAAGCTTATGATGAGCTATCTGATGATGTGAGGCATCGATCCAGTCAAGAGTTCATTATAGATGATGCTTTTTCCAAAATCCTGAATTTAAAGCTTTCATATATGAATATAAAGGAAAGGTGGTAAGGGAAAGGTTGAAGGACGTTGACCCTGAGAAGGAAGCATATGCTTTAAAAGAACTTCAACATGAAATTGATAGAGAAATGAAACATATGACTGTTGAGAGAGGAAGGGAATTTTTGAAAGAGGTTGGGGTTATGCTCCTTCCAGGATGGGATATCAACTTAGCCATTGTAAATTTGATAGTTTTCTAAAAAGAAAAAATAAAACCTTGCACTTAACAGATGAAGCTAGTGACAAGATCTACACTAGATCAAGATTTAATCTTGACAATACTACCTTGTAGATATGGGTACTCTATCCACTAGGGAAAAAGCCTTCCCTAGTTTATCATGATCATATTTTTGGACATCTTTTGGTGCAGAGAGTGTGAGAAATAGACCCCATGGAAACTACCAATTTGAATGTGAATGTGGCCAAATTCACAAAGGCTCAAATTCAGAAACTGGTAAGGGATAACAAGGGGTTGATAGAAGAAAATGAAAGGTTGAAAGAAGATTTGATTAGCTGCAGGGATAGACTACCTTTTTCTTCTTCAAGGCTCTATTCTCCATTGGTTGAACATGAAAGGAAAGTGCTTGAGGAAATGTCAGAAACAATATATTGGAAAAGAAGGCATGAGAAAGTGCAGAAGGAACATAAAGAGTTAAAGGGAAAACTCAAAACCACTACCTGGGTAAGTGCACCAAGATGGTCGCACTTTTGTGGCCAAAAAAGAAAAAAAAAAAGCTCAAAACGCGTTCGCGTTATAAACGAACGCGTTTTGAGCTTTTAAAAGCAAAAAAAAAAGCAAACTCAAAATCATTTCTCATTTCCTTTTTGATGTGTTTTAGCTCCGCCCGCGGCCAAAAACCCTGTCATACGCGCTCGCGTTTTTGGAGAGGTCAAAATTCATCAAGAGAAATTGGATTTCTTCACAAATATGGCGCCACGACAACGAAAAGATGCAAGAGGTAAGTATTGTTTGGTATTTGTTTTGAATTTGTTAGTTTTAAATTGATTTTGTTTGTTTTAGTTTAGAAATGAATGTTTTTTTTTTTAATTTGTAGGAAATCGTCAACAAGAGGAGGAAAATCCTCAACCAAATCAACCTCAACCACAAAATCAACCTCCCCCACCATTCTCTCAATACCCTCCTGGCACTCAAGAAAATTTGAGGAGTGAAATTGAAAACAATAGAAAAGAAGTTGAGGATCTTATTAGTAGGTTGAGTGATCAAAATTCTTCAACCACGTAAAGGATACATCTAGCGGATTCATTGAAGGATTTGTTAAAAAATGTGGATATAATTACCCAACAAATATCTGGATGGCAAAATAGGAGGCAAACATCAAGGGCAT
This sequence comes from Sequoia sempervirens, assembly GCA_007258455.2. NCBI lineage: Eukaryota > Viridiplantae > Streptophyta > Pinopsida > Cupressales > Cupressaceae > Sequoia > Sequoia sempervirens. Next base: position 60,071,237 of record VDFB02270651.1, on the reverse strand, counting down.
ATTATGCAGATAAATTATCATATAAACAAGTTAAAGATTTAAAGATTACTAAAGGCGATTTGTACTCTCTATTCACTGACCCTAGAACAAATCAAAATCTCACCCTCAATGCAAAGAGGTTTCCTATCCATTGGTGCCACCATCTAGAGATTAGAACCGTTTTACCTGTGAATGGTATATGGTCTTTGATTACCCACCGTGCAATA
>VDFB02270651.1:60049563-60070931 GCA_007258455.2 Sequoia sempervirens | reverse complement strand
GAGAGCAACTCGTAGACCAGAAGCAAATCATCTTTTCGATTGCACCACCCTAGAAACCTAACAAGATTGTGGTGTGTAAGCTTACTGTTTATTATCACTTTTGATACGTATTGATTCTTACCTTGCTTGGAGGTTGGAGATACTCTTTTTATAGCCACAGCTTCTGTTGTGCCAGGAAAAGTGCCTCTGTACACACATCTGAAGCCGCCACTTCTAATATTTTCAGCGTCACTGAAGTTGTCGATCGCAGCGCTAAGGTCAGCATATGCAAATGAGCAAACAGACTGAGCAGCCTTCCAAAGAAATTTGTTCAGCTCCTCGTCACTCTTCTCAGCCTCGCCTCTGCTCTTCCTCTTCTTGTACCACCAGCATCCAATGAAGATAAAAGCGCATATGGGGGGCTCGAAGGATACCAATATAATCAGGATACTAGGTATTTTCGTTGAGCCTGTTACGTCGGGAGTGAGAGAATATGGATAGGAAGGGGTGTTTCTGGTGGCGCGAGGCAGCGAGGCTGAGGTGGGGGTGGCGTTGGGTAAAACCAGTGCCAATGCCAGGAGTGTTGTAATCTGTATCTTAACGCTACTCATCTCCAGCTGCAACTTCTACATAAATCACTTAAGCAGTCTAAATGTCTCATGTTCTGAACTATTTGTACTACCATGTCGATAAAGTCAATGAATTATAGCCCTCCAAGGATTATTTGAGTGTTCTTAAATAAAAAAAATAGATAAAATATATTTATTAGTAGGTATTTAATATGTATTCTAAATATATTGTTATAATGTGGTGGTCTCCTATCTCAGTTAATTAATTATGTTAGAGAGTCGCATGTAGAGTGGTTGTTTCTTATCTCAATTAAATACTTATATCAAAGAGTCACATTCCACAGATAAAATTAATACGGAAACAAAATTGACCCGGCTCCGGATGGGAATTATGTACACACTAATTTTCTTAATAAGAAATGTTATGGATAAAGTTTGTTTCACGTCTATGCTAAGTTTTCTTCCCATACAAGTACATACCGCATTTTTACTTGCCTTCATCTTACAATATGATGAATGCACACTGAGTTACCGTGTGAACTTTCTGGAGAAACAACCTCCCTGGAAATTCAATAAAACTTGAAGGGGTTGTCACGTAGAAATCGTGAGTAACTACCTCTCATCATCACCCTTTGAACCTACAAAATTTATGTGATCACGATCGTTAGTACGTCGAGAGTAATTTGTATGTGATCCAGAAAATCATTATGTGGAGGGACATTTGTTACTGGTAGAATGGAGTTTGATTGTTTTTGTACATGAAATGAAATAAAAAGAGAGTATAATCATTATGTGGAGGGAATTTTGTTACTAGTTGAATGGATTTTGACTGTTTTTGTACATGAAATGAAATAAAAAGAGAGTATAATCATTATGTGGGGGGACATTTGTTACTGGTAGAATGGATTTTTTTGACTGTTTTTTACATGAAATGAAATAAAAAGAGAGTATAAGTTAAGACTAATAATTGTATATTGGTGTGAAAGGGGTACATAAAAGAGGTGGAAGGTCAACTAGGCAAATTTTGGTTTTTTTGTTTTGTTTTTTTTTTCCATACATTTGTATAGTATATGAGATAAATTGGTAGGACCTTTGAATTAGGAAGATAATTAGATTCTATTATCAATTGGCTCATTTTATGTTTGCAATAGGGAGAGAAGAGAAAGAGAGTGAGTGGGGTAAGGAGATAGAGATAGAGAGGAAGATGGAGATGGATACGTAGATGGAGAAGGAGAAGGAGAGGGAAAGATAAAGAGAGAGGAAAGATTGATAGATAGGGATAGAGATATAACTATATAGAGCTTGGTAGAGATAGAAAGGTAAAAATAAATATAGGTAGTGATTAATAAGAAAGGGAGAGAAAGGGAGAGGTATAAGGGTAGAGAGAGATGGAGAGATAATGAAATAGAGGTGGAAGAAGAAATATGGAGGGAGAGAGATATAGAGAGGCAAAGAGATATAGATATTGAGGTCTAGGAAGAGGGAGAGGGAGAGAGGGAGATATATGAATGGATAGAGGGAGACATGTCTAGATATAGAAGGGGGGAGGAAGAGGAAAAGCGGGAGGTAAAGAGATATAGATGGTGAGATAAGTGATAAAAATATTAGAAGATATAGAGAGAGGGGAAGAGGGAGAGGGAGAGGGAGAGGGAGAGGGAGAGGGAGAGAGGTAGAGAGACAGTGAGAGACAAAAAATTAGAGAGAAGTAGAGATAGAAAAATAGAGATGGAGAGAGGGAGTTGTAGAGAGAGGGAGAGATAAATAGGGGAGACAAAGAAAGAGGGAGAGATATATGTGAAGAGAAAGAGAGAAAGATATGGGAAGAGAGAGGTGGATATAGAGAGATAGGTATGGTGATAGGGAGGGAGTGAGGGAGTGAAATATGGGGAGATATTGAGATAGGGTGAGATAGAGGGAGGGAGAGAGAGAAGAAGAGGGTAATATAGAGAGATATATAGGGATAGTGAAAGAGATAGGGAGATAGAGGTAGATAAATATATGGATAGAAAGAGATAGAGAAAGGAGTGTGATCAATTGGTAGGTCATTTGGAAAATGATGTTTGTGCAAAAAATATCTCAATGGAAAATAGATAATTTCAAAATGCAAGGATCAAGACATGATTAATACAAAACCTGTAAATCAAGAAGATAATCAAGCTCCATTATCAATAGGCTCATGTTGCTCAAAAGATAGAGAGGGAGAGAGGGAGTTCAATATAGATAGAGGGAGAAAAAGAGAGATAGATAGAAATAGGGAGAGAGATAGAAAAAGATACGGATAGAGAGATAGAGAGAGGAGAAAGAGGGGGATATAGAGAGAAATAAAGAGATAGAGATATAGAATAAGAGAGGTGGAGTGAATAAGAGCTCAAGATAGAGATAATTAGATATAAAAAGATGGAGTGATAGGGAGAGGGGGGAGAGGGGGAGAGGGAGAGAGAAAGAGAGGGAGAGATAGAGATAGGAAGAGGGGAAGAGGGAGTGAGAGAAGAAAATATAGCGATAAAAATGAGAGAGGAAGAGAGGGAGAGATAGGGATAGAAAATGAAGAGTTAAGGATGGAAAGGATAGTGACAAATATAACTTGGAAAAGATAGAGAGGATGAGAAAGAGATAAATGTACATAGAGGGAGAGATAGAAGGAGAGAGTCCAAGATGGTAAGGGATAAATAGATATAGAAACAAGGAGACAATGAGAGAGGGGGAGATGGGAAGATAGAAAGATATAGGAAGTGATATATAGAAAGAGGTAGAGAGGGATATATATATATATAGAGAGAGAGAGAGATAAGGATAGATGGAGGGAGAGGTGGAATGAATAATAGAGAGAGATAGAGATAATAAGATATAGATAGAGAAGCAAAGGGGGAGATGGGAAAGTAGAGATAGAGGAGGCAATAAGGAGAGATAAAGTGTATGTGATAGAGATAAGTATTGAAGAGAGAGGGGGCGTTAGAGAGATAGGGAGGGAAAAATAGGGAGTGTGTGTAAGTGTGAGTGAGTGAGAGATATAGAGATAAAGATAGGGAGGGAGAAATAGGGAGGGTGACAGAGAAATATATGGAGATAGAGATAGAGAGAGGATAGAGACGTAGAGAGATATAGTGGGAAAGATAAAATGGGAAACTGTATATGGTTACAGGGAAAGAAGACAGAGAGAGAGAGAGAGATGATATAGATGGAGATGGGAGAAGGACAAAGGAGAGACAGAGAGGGGGCACAGGAACAGAGATGATAGAGATAGAGATAGAGATAGAGATAGAGATAGAGATAGAGATAGAGATAGAGATAGAGATAGAGATAGAGATAGAGATAGAGATAGAGATAGAGATAGAGATAGAGATAGAGATAGAGATAGAGATAGAGATAAATATAGAGATGGAGATAGGGATAGATTTAATAGATATAACTTGGGAAAGACATAGGGGGTGAGAGAGATAAATATATAGAGAAGGATAGATGAAATAAGAGAGGAAGAGGGAGGTAATGAGATAGGGGGAGGTGGAGATATATAACCTAGGTAAAGATATAGGAAGTGATATATAGAAATAGGTAGACAGAGGGGTACATATATATGTATATTTATATTTATATATATATATATATATGAAGTGAATAAGAGAGGGAGATAGAGATAATGAGATATGAATAGATAGGGAAAGGGAGATATAGGAACACAGAAATATAAGGGGCAAGAGTGAGAGATAAAGGAGTTGATAGAGACAAGTAATAGAGAGAGGGGGAGAGATAGATAAATTTAGATATAGGAAGGAGAATAGATATAAAGATAGAAATAGGGAGGAAGAAACATGGAATATGTGTGAGATAGAGATATGGAGAGGGAGATAGAGAGGGAGATAGATTTATAAATAGATAGAGAAGGAGGGAGAATGATGAAAGAGATAGTGAGGATAGAGAAGTAGAGAGATATAGAAAGAGGGAACAATAGGGAGGGAGGGAGAGATATGGAAATAAAGAGGGAGAGAGATAAAGAAATAGATATAAAGGGAAAGATAGAGGGGGAAGAGAGAGAGATGTAGGGAGAGTAAGCAGATAGAGGGGTAAGTGCACCAATCTGTGACACAACTTTAATGCCAAATTGGAAAAAATTGCAAAAAAGATGTCCAAATTGGCCATTTGGCATGCGCTAAATTCAAAAGTAATTTAAAAGGAAAAAAAGGTATTTCAACCTCCATTTTATATTGAACCTGTGGCTTGGCTTGGAGTTTTCTTCTTTGCAACTTGTGCTCGCCAAATCTCATCCATCTTTTGCACTCTTAGCTTGCAATTCTTCATGAGGATGCCACCAACACGTCAAAGAGGTCAAAGATTGCGAAGAGGTATGTATTTTTATTCAATTTAATTTGAATTTGATTTAGAATGCAAATTGAAATAGGGTTTTATAATAAAACTTTGTTCTAATTCTTAGGGAATGAATCTCCACCTTAAAACATTGAAAATTCACAATCACCCCCTCACGAAGAGCCTCCTATACAAGAATAGCCTAAAACCTCTCCATCAATTTGTAGGCATCCTCAAGGAACACAAGAAAATATTCTAAATCAAATTGAAAACAATAAAGAGACATTGAACAATTAATTGGAAGATTAATTGAGCATACCAAAACCCACCCTTATAGGAGAGGGATTGTCGAATCATTGAATTCAATTGTATCTCATGTAGGAGGAATGAACGAGAAAATAATTTTTTGGTCAAATAAGAGGCATGAGATGAGACAATTTTATTCTAGTGGTTTGTCATATGCAAATGTGAAAAACAAAAAATTAGCAAAGTCGACTTGTGTGCCCTATTTACAGACCTGAGAACCAACACACCTTTGTCTCATGCATATAGGAGGTTCCCCATCTATTGGTGCCACCATGAGTTAATTAAAAATAAATTTTGGCAATGGTGGTGGATGGTATTTGACCAACCTCCATGCAATAACCATGAGGTACCACAATACTTTTTGAGGAAACTCTATTGTGAGTTTGTCCTCAATAAGATGCCAAATTATTTTGACATCTTCAACTTTCAGGGTAGAGGTGGGGGCTCCACACACATGATAGACTTGTTGCATGACGTAATCCACAGTTGGCACTGAGACCCTTGGCCAAACCCATGGTGGAGCATGTCGCCGTTCCTTCCATTGTTAAGGATAGTGTAGAGGTCAACACATTGGAATCTATTAGCTCGCTCACCCAGACCATTATATAGTGTGTGAGGCCTCTACTAGAGCCTAATGGGGAGGAGACGTGTAGGCCTTGAGCTCCACCCTACCATTGTGGCGCTTGCGGTGTTGTTTGCACGTACGATTATCAAAGTGCTTGGGATACAACTACACAGCCTACATTAGTTGCAGAGGCAATGGCTTTCATAGATGATTTGTTGAATGATACATTCGGCATTGACATTCAGGTAAAATTCTGCAAGTTCATTTAATGTTGTTTATTAAATTATATTTTGAAATTTAAGAATAACTAAATTAGTAGAATTTTGATATGATGAAATTTCAGGGTTAGAGTGTTAATGAGATGTGCTCCATTCCTATAGACCCTTATTCGTTCTCGACGTTGATTCCACAGGTATGCAACTAGTATTAAAGATATTATTATTGCATTTGAACAGTTGAATGTTATATTTGAATTTTTGTCTCATAACACGCTTTAGATTTCAAACAATTTCCTGGTGGACCTTTTACCTCCACGCCTTGCAATTCATTTCCTCAAACAACTTACACTCAAGTAGCATTTATTCATTAATGGTGTTGTAAAACAATGTTAACTAGTTTACATAATTTTGTGTATACAAATATAAAAAATTGATGAGAAACACAAACATTGCATGTGTATTCCTTGATTGTGTCATATTATCTTCTCCTAATTCACTTTTCTTTCCTTTATTCCTTCCTAATCCCATCCCATTAACATTTAATAGTTCACCCTATTTTCCATGATCCCCTCCTAGCCCATCCCACTAATATCTTCTAGTCCATCCTATGTGTCATTATGCCCTTCTACTCCCATCTTATTGTACCCATTATTATTTCACCCTAGATGTTCCATGATCCTTTATGTTCAACCCTATGTTCCTTTATCCACTCTATGTTATACCATCTTTATCCACATTTCATTCTAGATAACTCTTCTCCATTATTACTACACACAAGTCAAGTTTGCACTTCATGTACTATAGTCAAACCCTAGACACCTCCTATTTCACCCTATGTTGCATTATTCCCTACTAATCGCATCCCATTTTAACCTCTAATTGTCCACCCTATATTTTTTTATCCCATCCTAGCCCATCCCATCAATCTATACTAGTACATCCTATGTTCCATTAACCCCTTCTATTCCCATCCCATTACCCTCTCTTATTTCACCTTATGTTCCATTATCCCCTCTTGGTCTTGTCCCACTATCTTTCCATAATTCACCCTATGTTCCTTTATTACCTCCTAATCCCATCCCATTAACCTCTAATAGTTCATGCTATATTTTGTTATCCCATCCCAGCCCATTCCATTAATCTATTCTAGTCCATCCCATGTTCCATTATCGCATTCAACTCCCATCCCATTATACCCTCTATTATTTCACCATATGCTCCATTATCCCATGTTGGTTTTGTCTCTTTTATCCCTTCTATGCTATAGCACCTCCATCCAAGTTTTATCATATACATTGTTAGAAGAAATATTTCCTTCCACTCAATATTGACCAAATTTTTCTTCTCCATTACTACGGCACACCTCAACAACCAACTTCATGCGCTATAGTAAAACCCTAGACACGTCCTAATTCATCGTATGTTCCATTATCCATTTGAAAGTTGCTACTAACATAGTAATCCTCAATTCATTCATGTGAACTTCATTGTGGCATTATCACTATGCTGACAACATGCCCTCATTAACATTAGTTCATTAGCATATGCAATAAGAATCTCAATGAGCACTAAACTTTGGAATTTTCAAGAGTTTGGACTATCCCATTGGACTTAGTACTTTCACCATTCTATGATCTATACGCACTATACTGTAGTCTCAACTGAGACCAACTATTTACTCTTTCATTTATGATAGTTATAAAGGGACTACCTGAACTTCTTTATATTAATGTTAGATATGTTGTTTCATTTGCAATTGTTGACATCAGACAACCCTGGTGATGTTGGTGGCATGATGGACCGTGGAGCTGCTATACCAATAGCCAATTCTGATCCATTAACAGAGGTATGCAACAGATTAGTTGATTTGACATTATATTTTTTCTTTTATGGTCTATTATAGAAAATTTTCATGAAACTTTTATGTAGTTTAATTTCTATGTTGATGGTTGCTACAGGTGGGTGTCACTCCAGATAGTGGATGTGGTAATGTTGTAAATGTGCATGATGACTATTTGTTTGCAATAAGTGACTATATTTTATTATGTCATTCCATAATTCAATTTCTATGTATTAACATCTATACTTTTTATTGTGTCAGATGTAGCTACAGAGGAGTCTAAAGAGGAGGTCTAGTGAGTGTGTTCAAAAGACAAGAGAACCAACAGGCTCTCCATCTAGCCAAATTTTTAAGGCGGCACGGGATCTTTTTCCTTCCCCTAGAGGGAAATGACTATGTATTTGGGTTGTTTGTTGTATGCCTATGTGGCATTTTGGAACATATGTTTTGTACTATCAATATATATGTGACATTTTGTGTGGACGTATGGATCTTTTGTACTAAGCCTGTATGGAATTTTTTGGATATATTGTATATACTTTTATCAATGTATATCATTATATAGCCTTACATCTTTTTGATTAAAGAAAATCTTATTTTGCTATTGCCATTCTTGAATGATGTTATCTTGCATATTATGTAAATTGTATGCTTGAATTTTGTAAGCATGGATTTTGTTTACATATAATGTTAATTAATTACTATTGATTGCTCAATAAGCTCCATGTAATGCATATTGTGTAAATAAGCTCCATTCCTGGTGGTTTGTATCCTTTGCAATGCTTTAATTACTTTTCCCTCACTTATTCACATGTATACTTCACGTATATTACATGTATTCATGTGTATGCTTCATGCTTTCAAACAAGCTATGGATGCTTGGAAAAAATCTATCAAGGTGTAATAGTAAGCAATAGCATAGACAAGGTAGCAAACTATTTGAAAAAATTCCTCAAAGAAATGTGGTCTCATGGTGATGGAATACCATGACAAGCAAATTCCCTAGATTTTCATGGCATTCCATCACCATGAGACCACATTTCTTTGATGGATTTTTTCAAATAGTTTACTACCTTGTCTATGCTAGCACATTTTTCATACATGTCTACCAAAGCATTTTATCAAACAATTCATTGTCTTACTACTATGTCTAAGAGCCTACAACAAGTGATTTCAGACAAGTGATGGATGCTTGGAAAAAATCTAGCAAAGCATAATAGTAAATAGTAGCATAGACAAGGTAGTGAACTGGTTGAAAAAATGCCTCAAAGAAATGTGGTCTCATGGTGATGGAATGCCATGACAATCCATAGCAATTTTCTTTTCATGGCATTCATCATGGAATTCCATGACACCATGAGACCACATTTCTTTGAGGTTTTTTTTTTAAAGTTCACTGCCTTGTCTATGCTACCACATTTTTCATACATGTCTACCAAAGCATTTTATCAAATAGTTCATTGCCTTTTTTCTATGGCTAAAAGCCTAAAACAGGTGATTTTGAACAAGCTATGGATGCTTGGAAAAAATCTATAAAAGCATAATAGTAAGCAATAGCATAGACAAGGCAGTGAGCTAGTTGAAATTACCTCAAAGAAATGTAGTCTCATGGTGATGGAATGCCATGACAATCCATAGCAATTTGCTTGTCTTGGAATTTTTCATGTCATTCCATCAGCATGAGACCACATTTCTTTGAGCCACTTTTTCAAATAGTTCACTGCCTTGTCTATGGTCTCATGGTTTTTCTTCACGTGAAAATCAGCATATGACATCAAACCATATGTCATGGATATTGAATATTTGGATCCAATGTTTCACTAGTAGGCTGAATTTTGCATCTCAACAAGGGTGCACTATTTGGTGACAACAACTACAATTTGGACCCTTAAGGGATTCAGGCGATTGAACGTAGCTCAAAGTGATTCGGCATGTTTGGGTGCGAAAGAGAACCACTCCTAGTATAAACATATCCACTTGAATGTGTTAGAACAATTCATTTGGTCACACAAGTTGCAGAACAAAAGTTGCACCACTTTGCAACTTTGCACTACTTGCATTTGACAACATTTTTCCCAAGGAAAAAGTCGCCACCATGGGAAAACACTTCTAAGATAGCAAAAACTAGGAGAGGATATTATAGAGGGGCCCAGTGTGATCCCATAGGCTCATATGAGAATTTTCTAAGAACCACGGTCTCTGAGTAACAGCGTGTTGAAGTTTGCAGCCATTTTGCACTTCAAACTCTTAAGGGATTCAGCCAGTTGAACATAGCTCAGAGTGATTCGACATGTTTGGGTGCAAAAGATAACTATGCCTAGCGTAGACATACCCACCCAAATGCATTGGAATGGTTCGTTTGGTCACACGAGTTGTAGAATGAAAGTTTCACCACTTTGCAACTTTCAACTACTTGCATTTGACACTTTTTTCATCAAGTGAAAACTAGACACCACAAAAAAATGACTCCAAAATAACAAAAACTGAGAGAGGTTATCATAGAGGGGCCCAACACAATCCCATAGGCTCAGATGAGAAGTTTCCAAGCATCACGATGTCTAAGTAACAACATGTTGAAGATTGCATCCATTTTTCACTTCGGACTCTTGAGGGATTTAACTGGTTGAACATAGCTTGGAGTGATTGGATGTGTTTGGGTGCAAAAGAGGACCATGCCTAGTGTAAACGTACCCACTCAGGTGTGTTGGAACAGTTTTTTTGGTCACACGAGTTGCAGAACAAAAGTTGCACCACTTTACAACTTTGCACTTGTTAGTGTAAATAAGTATTTTACTTATTACACTTAAGCTTACTTAGAGAATGCATATCATTATAGGTTACACTTGTGACACCTATTTATTTGCATCTTGCATCTAGGTTTTTGCATATATTGAGAGATGTGATTAGGACACTTAGGGAAGTGTGTGTAGGAGAAATTCTACTCTTTGTGGTGTGATCTAGTTATCACCTTTTTATCTCCACTTTTCATGGCATGATAATTCCACTTTAGGTGGTTGATCCACCTTTCATGGAATTATCTATTATTTCTTTCTACCTACCCTGCACGTGATTGGGACACTTGTCTCATTCATGGCCCTTCATTGTGTCCTAGCTTGCCTTTATAAGCAATCCTTCTACATACTTGTAATTGAGCATCTACATGCATATTGAGAATACAATCATCATATTATCTCATCTTCTCTCTCTTTTTTGTGATATATTTGATCTCTTAATCCTATTGTTTCTTTTCATAAGTTCTTACATGGTATTAGAGCAATTGGAGGTTCTTTGCATAGCCATTGTTGGGAGATCTTAGTTCGTGTGAAGGTGGTCAAGAGGAAAATCTGAGGAGCAATGACATTTTGGTGTGTCCTAGACCAAATCTGACCTCAAATTCAGATTCAGAAGGTTGTTTCTAGTCAGGGTAGCCTTTCATTTTGTCGAAATCCGACATTGGGAGCTCTAGATCGAAAAAAATCACCTATTTAGGGTATTTTTTCAATTTTCTAAAAAATTTCTATAGTTTTGAAAAAATTCATTTTTTAGTATCAAGGATAAAATGATCCCTCAATTGTTGAGTTTTTAATTTAAGTTGAATTTGATGAAGACAATTTCAACAAGAAAAAACTTTAAAATGATCCCTCAATCAATTGCCATAAATTAATGATCCTATGCTTCTGTTCATTTACCTAGATGGGCTAGGTTCACAAAGTGGAGTTGCCTCCTCTTATCGAAAGAATGAAGAAACAAATCAAACTAAAAATAAAAATCATGCATTTACTCTAAGTGGTGTTAGATAAAATAAAAATTACATAATGTTATTTATATTACTAGCTCATACCAATGTGAGAGCCTTACGAGATAAAATTTCTATAGCAATTCACATATCCTAGAAGAGTATGTGTTGTTGTTGGAGCTAAAAAAATCCACATTGGTTGTCCCACACACCTCCATTTTCACTTATCCTCCCATATCCACCATATGCTCCATTTCCATTTCATAATAATTGACATTAGTATAAAGTACCAAAATAAGGCCCTTGATCATTACAATAAAGTGAAGTTCCTACCTGAAATGTTCTCCTAGCAACTCATGGCATGTTGCCAAGACAATGCCTTATCGGAGAGAGTCTCACCATAGTTTCTTCGACACAAGCAGAAAGGGCTAATAAGAAATGTAGATGAGACTCTTGAATGTCTAAGAGACATTCAAATGTCTTCTCGTCATCCTAAAGAGTGACATGTCTAAGAGACTTGGGCATGTTGAGGAGAGAATCTAACATGTCTCACCGACAAATCATATGAGTGTCAACATTCAGGAAACAGAAAAACATCTCTTGAACACCAAGAGGTTATCATAAAATAAACAGTAAATCATTGGAGGAACAAGCACTGATGAAACAACAATGTTGAAGAGACATCGACATGTCAAGGAGAGAAGCAAAGAAGTATTTTCGACACTCAAGGAGAAAAGTATTGGCAAGACACAGAAATATCGAACAGACATTGGATGAGGTCTCATCGACATCCTAAAAATGATATGTCAAGGAGACACAAAGATATCAAGAAGACATTATCAAAAGTCTCCCCGATATTTTGGCACAAAATATCAATGAGATTAAGGGACGTCGAAGAGAGGTGACCTCAGGTCTCCCCGACATAACAAAGTCACATAGACATCATCAACAACTATTATCGTTGAGTAAATAAATAAAGACATGTCAAGGAGACATAAGCTTGTCGGTAAGAGAAATCCACCAGTCTCATCGACAAAAAAGAAAATCATTAGGGAGCAAACTAAGAAGTAAATATCAAAGAGACATTGTGATATTGATGCTCTAGAGAAGTCTAAATGTCTCTTAGACATTTCTCAAAAGATGGCCAAGGATATCAAAGAGAGATATAGAAATTGTGATCAGAGTCTCATCAAAAAAATATGAAATAATTGTCACCAGATTGATTTGACAGATTAAGTCATTGAAGAGACAACTTCCATTAATACGCAAATTGATAGGAAGGTGGCGTGAGCACCATTTATGAACCAAAGCTGGTTTAAGCGTGCTAAAATTTGATAAAAGCAGCCTCTGAGAAACAAAAATTCACTGCACATTGTGGCTAAGCATCTAGAGGATGGAGTTGGACAAAAGCAATCATGTAGTGTCCCTCCGTATTTGGTCTTCTCATCTCTTGAGTAAGTTTGTTCGAGTGATTTGTGGGGTCATGCTCAATTTGTTAAGCTTTGTTTTGGATGTGATTGATTTGGGTGGTAAATTAATATTATGAATAACCTTATTTAATCGATTTAATTAAATTAGATTGATTATAAGGATTAATTTAAATTGGAATTAAAATAGATAAATAAATACTAAGAATCTAAAGTATAAGGATTATTGACAATTTTATCGTGGGTAATTGAATCAATTAATTAAGGATTGAATAATAAAGTTACTTGATCTATTAGGGATTTAATAAATCATTTTTGCGAGGGGAAAAGTATTCGGATTATTGATGATTAATCAAATTATTATGTATTAAGAATTACCATAATTAAATTTAATATTAATGGTTAATTGTATTATCATTGGAAAATTAATTATTTAAATGTGAAAATAGTATAATTTTAAATAAACAAATTAAAAGTGGAAAGGAAATAATATAAAATAAAATAATAAAATAAAAGATAAAATCAATCGAGGATAATCGAAAAAGAAAAGGCAATTGAAAAGTTAACAAGTTTTGGCATGCAAATGCATGCACAGTTACAAACTGAGCTTCAATGGAAACTTGTTGAATTGGGTGATTTTTGCTTTCGAATTCTTTCTTTTGGCTTTCAATTTGGAAAAGAAAAAAAAAACGATTATTTTGAGGGTTTTGGGTGGCAAGAAATAATTATCTACAGAGTTTTGTCTACAAGTAGGGGAAGGAGAGAAACAAAGGGAGTACCAGGTAGAAAGAGGCGAAGGACAACTACGTCGAAGGCTGAAGTAGAGGATAGGTAGCAATAAATAGGAAGCACTTTTAGGTATGTAAGATCATGCCTTACCTCCCTTCTAACATTACAGAATTTCTACCAGCTTGTATAATAGTGGGCGAATCCTATAGATTCATAAATGGATTAAATCTACTCTTCTTTCCTATATATGTAGTATTTTGGGTTTTCTTTTGTATTGAGTGGGCACTCAATCCATGAATATTATAACTTGATCGAGAATTTATAAGAGCTTTGCATAGTTTCATTATGTCTTTACTCTCTTCTCCATCCTGTCACTCAGCACCTTAACATTTCATACATTTTTTCAATATATTAATCCTTCAATCATTCTTTCTAAAATTACTTACAAATCTTTGCACCTTGAGCCATTTTTAATGTAGAAGATCATCATGCAGTCTAATATCTAAGATTTCTTAATCAATCGCCCTCCTCTTGTTCATTATTGACGTCTCTAAATTTATTCAAAATTATCCCCAAGTTTTCTTATACCATTTGATATCCTAGAGGACAATATCTGTAATAAGTTAAATGCATGTACTTGGCTCTTTAGTTGGTCGTGCGCCCTACTTCCTTTGGCATCACCATGGTAGTAGCTTGCAAGGGTTGTACTTTTCACAGTGACCATGTGGCTTCGCTTGAGTTCTTCAAAATTAATGACTTTCTAACCCTTGAGATTTGTTGTTTATAGACGCAATCATACCTTCTCAAGAAAGTTTGTTAAAGTTCAAGTATTGTCTAAAATGATACTTACTCTAGTATTTGCGTTATTTTTTTTATTACTAAGTCTCTCTTCTACAAAGTTCAAATTTCAAGTTTAAAGGAATACAAATTATTTTTATTGTTTTGAGCCGATTTAGTTTTGAGTCTAATGATGATTAGACACTGTTGCTTAGCCATTATGGCATATGAAAGCGATATTTGATCTTGATTTGCAAAATTTATCCTCTCAACCAAGTCCCATAGGCCCCCTTAGTGCGCTTTCTCCTCGATTTTATTCTTTTTGTGTGTCAATGTTTGTTGTAGGATATTGTTTTATGCCAATTGACTTGGCCAGTGTTTTCCTTGAGAATTTCTTTTGATTTGTCATTTAATCTCTGTCATTTTTTACCTCTTTATCTGGCTAGTAAGCAGATGTTTCTCTTGATTCTATATTAGATATCTACCCCAAATTGTATTAGTTATTAGACCATCACCTTTTGTATTTTGGGAGTACCTTTTTCCAAATTTTAGTGAACCATATATTTTATTCCAATATTAGATACTATCTTACAAGATCATTATTAGCTCCCCGATTCAATATAAATAATGGTTGTTGTGACACCAATTTTCAAGTTGTTTTGTATATAGCAAATAAAGAAGTTATAAACTTTAAGTTATTAGAGGAATTGATTAGTTTGAAATAGAGAGAAAGTATATTGTCTTAGTGTAAAAGTTATCTAATTCTGATGTCCTTTGTTATAAGATCATTATAGAAAATATAATAGGTAATTAACTAAATACTCATTAGGCTTATGATAATTGTTTAAGTGAAGAATTATAGACAAATAATTGTTGAGTTTTATTTAAAATGTGGGGTAAAAGTCTCTTCTTTTTATATGTAAGCTTTATGCATTATTTTATTTAAGGGATATAGTCTTCATGAACATATGAATAAAATTTTGTACACTCTATCATATAGATAAACATAATGAAAGGGGGTTTTAGATAAATTCTTTAATGGATTAGTGTTTTATTTCTTTAAATTGTATATAGCTCTTGAATTATAATATTGAAGTTTTCTTTAACTCAGGACATAGAAATGACATTATTTCTCAGATTAGTATTACTTTAACTACTTATAAATGTAAATTGTGGGTGGTGAATAATCTATCTATGAAATTTAGTGAATAAGATAAGGAGTGGTAATAAGGTTGCAATAATGATTAATTAAGGGATGTCTTCTTGGATTTTAATGTGATGATTGATTGATTAGGTAATGTGTTTCATCAAGTGAATGGAAATAATGTTTTATTGATTGCAATTGATGTCATGGTTGTTGATTTCGTTTAAGTTTTTTTTTTAGTCGAATTGTAAGTTGTTGGGTTATTGTAGTTGCGTATCATGTGAGGAGAAAATTGAGGTCTCCCTTGGATGCCCTGTTGATTATTTTTTAACTTGATTATTGAGTTTGGCTTTGGTTGGATCTTGTTGGTTTTTAATTGATTTTTGTGATAATGTTACTCATGTTTCTTCACTTGTTGTGTTGTAGTTTGTGGAGTGAAACTTGTTTCGAGGTCATGTCCTTGTTGGCCTTTCGTTGAGGGAACCATTGTGTACTGAGTTGTTAGGCTTCCAGAGGTCAGGGAAAAGGTTTCCTTATGTTTGGTCTTTCATGATGATTCATGTGTATACTTGTTTTATGGCTCTGTGGATTCAGGCCTTGCACTATGGAATCATTGTCTGTGGAGACATTAAGCGAGATGGTTCATGCCTCACCTTTGTATCCAATTTTATGATTTTGTATCGTGTGCAATTAGCTTCACCCTTATTGTTTATGCTTGATTGATGCTACTAGGGAGAGTGGCTCTTCGTGGGGGTCGACACACAAAGGGGAAGCCAAGATAACCCATGGAAGATTTTCCTTAACAAGTGACAACTTAATAAATTAGCTAAGGGGATTAGGTAGATACACATTAAAAATATCAGTAACAGTTGCCTCACTCATGCCTTACTGCTTCCACAAGGTAAGGATAAGTTGAGAAGGTCGTGGTTGGTAAGATCACTACCTAGTCCTCATGATAGGTTAGTGGTCCCACATGTGTCACCCTATAGGGCTAGCGCCTAGTGAGAGGCAGCCATGATAACCCGTACTAGGGCCATGCGATGACACTCTCCTAGAGTATCCTTATTGTTCCTTGCCTTTGTGTGTCTCTGGTCATTTGTTATGTTTAATGTCATTTCTGGTTTGTGGAGTCTGTAGCCTTCTACTTGATTGTTTTGGTGGTGGGACCTTCTTGTCATCTCCTAGCACAAGGGGTGGACCTTAGGGCTCACATGGTAAGGTGGAACGTGCTTAGCACCCCATTGGGTTCCTAGTTAAAGTTTGTGTTGGATGGAGTGCTACTTTTTGCAGAGCTTCCAGAGTTCCTTCAAAGTTGGAGATGCCTTAATGTGTAGTATCATGTACTTCTAGTTGTACCACATATATTGTACTTTTTGTATCATATTGATGTATTGATGTATTCTTCCCATGGATTCACGGGAAGCCTAAGGTATCATGTATGTCATTGTACTTGTATATACTTGTAATTGGTTTGGCAGATGTTTACCTTGATGATATTTATGGATTTATTAAGTGTTGTATCTGTGGAAATATGATATACTCATGATGTTTAAGTGATGAATGATTACCTGATATTTCATTTTGTCTTTCATTGGCATTACATAATGTTATGGATGCATGTACTTGTGGTTTATCTTTTTATCATGGTTAGAGATGTTGGCTTTTAGTTGTTTACTCCTTGTTATGGATGTGAGAGTTGTTGGATACATTAGCACATGATGCAACCATGTACCCCAAAGGATTATTAGATGTGTTTGCATATTATTGTCATTGCAATGTATGTTATTCACATTATGTATAGGTTTAGTTACTCTTTAAAAAAAATTGTGTGGATGTTGTTAATCTTTAGTTGTCCTTTGGGGTTGTGTGGCAGGGCATTACAAAGTAGCTCAAAAAATTTGGCATTCACTCAAGTAAGTACACCTTGGCTCAACTAAATGTAAATTTTTGAATATAGCTTGAAGTACAGCATTGTTAGGGTTAGAATGGATAAAACCCCAAAAAAGACAAGAGCAAAAAGGAAAAAAATTGAAACTAGACCTCTCAGTCAATACTTAATAGATCAGTGCCCCAGGTTTGGGCCTAAAGCACAAATAATTGCTCAATTAAACCCATCATGTGAGACCCTAGTAGACAAGCATAAGAATTTGGGAGATGTATGGAGTCCAAATAGAGGATACAATTTGTTCATATATCATTATAGCAAGAAATATAGATATAGCCCAGTCTCAAACCCATGGAATTTGAATTTAGGGAAGCTAGTAATGCCAAATGTTTTTGTGAACATAGTGTTACTTAGAGCACCGACAAAGAATTATAATCCCAAAATAAGGGAAATTCATTTGCATGATGGGTCACAATTTATGATCATAACGAGGGATTATATTTGCATGGTTTTCCAATTAGACACTTCTTTGAAAATGAAATTACGGCTGAGAAACTTGTTGGAGGAGTATCGCTCTATGGATACGAGTTACAAGAGGTGGAAGTTTCCTTTGCACAAACCCAAGGGTCTAGGAAATCAACCTATGAGGTTTGCTAGCAAAGAAAATCCCTCATTTTCTCTAGAATTGTTTGAAGAATATTATTAGTACACACACTATTCAGCTGGCCAAGTGTTGGGAATTGAGGCCCCTACCAACATGACTATAGCTCCCATGGTTTTAGTAGTGGACATTCAGATTCAAAATGTCAGGCCCTATGATTATGTAGAGTATCTATCAAAGGCCATTAATAGTGCTCTTAATGCTATTAAGAATAACAGTGAAGCTATCAATTTCAAGCACTATTCACTTCTTATGCATATGATACTATACAAGGGCCAGGTGATGGGAATTTGCGGAGAAGAATTAAGAGTAAAAGATCTAGATAGTGATGGTAATTCAAGACCAGTGCAAATATGGATCTTAGTTTGGGATAGTAGATGTGGGAGATCCCACTACTTGTACTTTAAGGAGCATTTTGTCAAAGCCTTGTATAAATTGCTTGGTCGTAAATGTGATTATAATATATCCCCTGAAGTACAGAGGTATTCTTTTTCAGATAAACCAAAGGAGAAAGGCCATGATGGAAAGATAAACCACAATTGGGGAGATTGGTATGCTTTTTCAGATCGTACTGCCATTAGGGTGTATGGATTTGAGGCAAAACCATATTTGTTTCCTAAGACTGTGCCAGATAGAGTTGCTTATCTTGAGATTATAAGACAATTATCTTATTCAACCTTTATGCATTTGAAAAGCTATGGAAGGAAAACATTCATTCCTTCTACTTTGTGCTTTGGTGATTTCACCATTATTGTTGATTTAGGGTATGACTTGGTTGGAAGCAAGTTAAATTATTATGGTTTTCTGGTTGGAAATAAGAGGAAGAATTTTGACCTTGAGCACTTTATAAGTGATGCCAAAATTTCTCAGAAACTGAAAGGATATGAGCATAAGTTTGATGTTGATGATGTTGTCAAGAATTGTGAGGATAGTTAGGCAATCATGAGAGGAAATACATACAATAGGATTGTTATAGCTAATGCCTAGAGATTGAAAACTAACCCATCTTATGTAGAAGCTTTTTATGAAATTTAGGACCCCATGGAGAGAGTTGAACAGTTGCTTATGCATGAAGAAGAGATAATAAAGGAATTACCTATGGTGGCACTTAAGAGAAGAAGAAATGTTGGCTCTTCAAGGCAAGAAGAAAATGTAGCACCATTAGACCATTTTTCACTTCAACCTACTCCAGAGGTAAGCTTTTCAGTTAATACACCAATCATGGTAGAAGATGATGTTGAAGAGGAGGATGAAGTCACATAGATCAATACTCCTTTCATTCCTCCATATGAAATGCCACTAGAAAGGAGTGTAGTAAACTTTGAAGCTTATGATGAGCTATCTAATGATGTGAGGCATCGAGCTAGTCAAGAGTTCATTGCAGATGATGCCTTTGTCTAGACTCCTGAATTTAAAGCTTTCATATATGAATATAAAGGAAAGGTGGTAAGGGAAAGGTTGAAGGACATTGACCTTGAGAAGGAAGCATATGCTTTAAAAGAACTTCAACATGAAATTGATAGAGAAATGAAACATATGACTACTGAGAGAGGAAGGGAATTGTTGAAAGAGGTTGGGGTTATGGTCCTTCTAGGATGGGATATCAACTCATTCATTGTATTTGATAGTTTTCTGAAAAGAAAAAATTAAACCTTGCACTTAACAGACGAAGCTGGTGACAAGATCTACACTGGATCAGGATTTAATCCTGAAAATACTGCCTTGTAGATATGGATACTCTATCCACTAGGGAAAAAGCCTTCCCTAGTTGATTATGATCAGATTTTTGGACATCTTTTGGTGCAAAGAGTAGGAGAAATAGATCCCATGGAAACTACCGATTTGAATGTGAATGTGGTCAAATTCACAAAGGCTCAAATTCAAAAACTGGTAAGGGATAACAAGGGGTTGATAGAAGAAAATGAAAGGTTGAAAGAAGAGTTGATCAGCTACAAGGATAGACTACCTTCTTCTTCTTCAGGGCTCTATTCTCCATTGGTTGAACATGAAAGGAAAGTGCTTGAGGAAATGTCAGAAACAACATATTGCAAAAGAAGGCATGAGAAAGTGCTAAAGGAATAGGAAGAGTTAAAGGGAAAACTCAAAACCACTACCTTTAAGATGGCATCAAAAATAGTCTGCATGAGATTCAAAGACATGTACAAACATGTTGAACAAGTTTGGAAAATTCATGATAAAAAATGTGTAGCATTACTGGAAAACACCAAATTGAGTGATAGGATGAAGGAGGTAGAGTCTCAAATCATTGCAAAGAAAGAAGATAACTCTTCTATGCTACAAGAATTCCAGGAACTCATGAAAGCTCATATAGACTTCCACAATATCTTGACACGGGAGTTGAGTGATTTCAATCAGCCACTGAGTATGGCCTTACCCAGTTTCTTTGAAGAAACAAAATTGAAAGATCAGGATACATGGAAGGATGAAATTGCTAACTATCTACCAATTATTCTTGATGTGATTAATGATGAAGAAGAAGTGCTTAAGAGGATGCACCAACAACTTGGGAGAATCTTCGAATTGGAGTATGTTATGAAATACATCATACATAATGCAGACACTCATTCTAAAAGTGGGTACATGGAGCATTTTTCAAAGGTCAACTTATTCATTTCACGGACCAAGTAAGAGAGGAGTGACAGGAGCTAGAGTTTGATAGTTTTGGATATACAATCATGGTGGAGGAGCCTTGAATAGGTCTCTGATCACCAAGGGAACTGTTAGGGTTAGAGATGGCAGATCTAACAATTAAATGCAGATTTTAATAAATAAAACAGAGAAACTAAAACATTTACAGAATAAATCATAACACAGAATTTAACGTGGTTCACCCAATCTGGGCTACATCCACCAAACCGCAGCCATCCAATACTTTTATTATCCAGTAAAAACATTGTTACAATCTTGCGAATAATCGCGTTTTTCATCATTCTGTAATACCCATCCGAACCCCTTTTTACCAAGCTTAGAAGCTTCCATATTTTCGGGTTCTACAAAATCGAATTTTTCCTTTTTCATTGATTTTTCCCTTTTTCGGTGATCACGCGAAAAAGTAGGAAGAAAATTTTTCTCGGGGGCTCTAACCCCCGCCCGGGGCCCAACCCGGCCCTGACCCCAACAAGGTCAGGGGGCTAGGGTGTGCAGTATACCATGGGCTATATAGTATAGCATGATCAGTCGCCACATACCAACAATCTCCCACTTGGAGA
>VDFB02270651.1:60004268-60049463 GCA_007258455.2 Sequoia sempervirens | reverse complement strand
ATGTATGTATGTATGTATGTATGTATGTATGTATGTATGTATGTAATATTGTACGTAATATTGTATGTAATATTGTATGTACATATTGTATGTACATATGTATGTATGTTTGTATGTATGTAAATATGTATGTCTGCATGTATGCATGTATGTCTACTTATATGTATGTATGTTTGTATGTATGTAAATATATATGTATTCATGTATATATGTATGTCTACTTGTATGTATGTATTTCTTTAGAGGTAAGGGAAATTTTAAGAGAGAGATAGAGACAATTATCTAGGTAGGGTGCCCAAGGGAGATAATTGAGAGTGTGAGGTGGAGTGAGAGCCCTAAGAGACTTGAGATATAGGGAGAGAGAGGGAATGTGAGCGAGAGGGAGTGAGAGAGAGGGAGTGGGAGAGAGAGAGAGACAGAGAGAGACAGAGACAGAGACAGAGAGACAGAGAGACAGAGAGGGTGTGGGAGGGAGAGATATGAGATAGAGTGAGAGAGAGAGGGAGTGGGAGAGAGGGGGTTGGAGTGAGAGGGACTTATCTAGGTAGGGTGGGAGTGGGATAGAGAGAGAGAGAGAGAGAGAGAGTTAACAAGTAGGATGCCGTGAGGGACTTGAGGAGAGAGGGGGTGGGAGGGAAGAGACCTAAGAGATAGAGAGAGAGAGAGAGAGGGAGTGTGAGAGAGAGGGATTGGGAGAGAGAGAGAGTGATGGGGAGGGAGTGGGATAGAGATAGAGGGTTTTTGTGTATGTGACAAAGAGAGGGAGTAGGAGAGACATAAAAGGAGTGAGAGAGAGAGTGGTAGGGATTGATTGAGTGAGAGGTACGTAGCAAGAGGGAGAGGGTAGATAGAGACAATTAGAGAGGGTAGGATAGAGCAAGGGAGAGAGGTGAGATAGATAGAGAGGGAGAGAGGGATAGGGGTTGAGTGTATAGGGTTGAGGTCCAATGTATGGGTAGAGGGTTTAATGTATAGGGTAGAGAGTTTAATGTATAGGGTAGAGGGTTGAGGATTTAAGAATTTAAGGGTTGAGGGGTTAAGGGTTGATGGTTTGAGGGTTCAAGAGTTGAGGGATGAGGTTGAGGGTTTAAGGTTTTAGGGTTGAGGTATTAGGGTTGATATTTGAGTGTATAGGGTTGAGTATATATGTTTTAGGGTATAGTGTTGAGGGATTATGGTTGAGGATCCAATGTATATGGTAGAGGGTTGAGAATTGAGGGTTGAGTGTTTAATGTATAGGATAAAGGGTAGAGAGTAGAGGTTTTAAGGGTTCAAGGTTTGAGGGATTAGGGTTTAAGGGTTGAGGGTTGAGGTTTGAGGGCTAGGGTTGAGTGATTAAGGGTTGATGGTTGAGGGTTTAGGGATTGAGGGTTGAGGGATTAAGAGTTGAGGGTTTAGGGTTTATGGTTTAGGGTTTAAGGGTTGAGGGATTAAGGGTTGAGGGTTTAGGTTTTAGGATAGATATTTTAAGGGTTGAGAGTAGAGGGTTTATGGATTAGGGTTGATGGTTTAGGGTATTAATTTGAGGGTAGAGGGTAGAGGATTTAATGCTTTAGTATTTAAGTTCAGGGTTGAGGGTTTAAGTGTTTAGGGTTGAGGTATTAGGGTAGAGAGGGAAGGATGGAAGGAGGGATAGATGGAAGTAGAATTCAGATAGAGAGAAGGAGAGAAGAGGAGGGAAGGAGAAATATAGATGAGGTTTGAGGATCCAATTTATAGGGTAAAGGGTTGAGAATTAAGGGTATAAAGTATTGAGTATAGGGTAGAGGGTATAGAGTTGAGGGATTAGGATTGAGGGTCCAATGTATAGGGTAGAGGGTATAGGGGTTGAGTTTTTAGGGTTTAAGGGTTGAGGGTTGAGGGATTAGGGTTGAAGGATTAGGATTGAGGGTCCAATGTATAGGGTAGAGGGTATAGGGGTTGAGCGTTTAGGGTTTAAGGATTGAGGGTTAGAGGATTAGGGTTGAGAGATTAATGGTTGGGTTTAAGGATTGAGGGTTGAGGGATTAGGTTTGAGGGATTAATGGTTGAGGGTTTAGGGTAGAGGTTTTAAGGTTTGAGGGCTTAGGTTTGAGGGATTAGGGTTCAAAGTTTAGGGTTTTAGGCTAAGGGTAGAGGATTGAGGGTTTAAGAGTTTAAGAGTTGAGGGTATAGGGTTGAGGGATTAGGGTAGATAGAATGGGATAGATGGAGGAAGAAGTAAGATAGAGAGAAGGAGAGAAGAGGAGGGAAGGAGAGAGAGAGATATAAATATATATTAGGGTTGAGGATCGAATGTATAGGGTAGAGGGTTGAAAATTGATGGTATAAGTTGAGGACCTATAAGGCTAATGGTTCAAGGTATTGGGTTGAGGATCCAATGTATATGGTAGAGGGTTGATGTTTTAAGGTTTTAAGGGTTGAGGGATGAGGGTTGATGGTTGAGACTATAGGGGTTGAGGGTTTAGGGTTGAAGGGTTGAGGGTTGAGGGTTGAGGGATTAGGGTTTAAGGATTAAGGTTTGAGGGTTTAAGGTTTTAAGGAGAGAGAGAGAGAGATTGAGTGAGTGAGAGGTGTGTAGAAAGAGGGAGATGGTAGATAGAGACAATTAGAGGGTGTAAGAGAGAGGGAGGGAGAGATAGGTGAGATGGATAGAGAGATAGAGGGATAGGGGTTGAGGGTATGGGGTTTATGGATTAGGGTTGAGCTTCCAATGTATAAGGTTGAGGGTTGAGGGTTTACATGTTTAAGGGTTGATGGGTTAAGGGTTGAGGGTTGAAGGGTTGAAGGTTTAAGGGTTTAAGAGTAGAGGGATGAGGTTGAGGATTTAAGGTTTTGGGTTTGAGGGTTGATGGTATAGGGTTGATTATATAGGTTTTAGGGCATAAGGTTGAGGGATTATCATTGGCGATCCAATGTATAGGGTAGAGTGTTGAGAAATGATGGTTGATGGTTTAATGTATAGGGTAGAAGGTGTAGAGTAGAGGGTTTAAGGGTTTAAGGGTTGAGGTATTAGGGTTGATGGATTAATTTTTTAGGGTTGAGGGTTTAGGGTAGAGGGTTTAAGGGTTTAATGGTTTAAGGGTTGAGGGTTAAGGGTATAGGGTTGAGGTATTAGGGTTGGTGGTTTAGGGTATTGGGTTGAGGGTAGAGGGTAGAGGATTTAAAGGTTTAGGGTTGACGGTTGACGGTTTAAGGTTTATGGGTTAAGGGTTGAGGGATCAGGGTAGAGAGGGATGGAGGGAGGGAGTGAGAGATGGAGGGATAAGTGAGATAGAGAGGAGAGAAGAGGAGGGAAGGAGAAAGGTATATTCAGGTTGAGGATCCAATGTATAGGGTAGACAGATGAGGATTAATGGTATAGGGTTGAGGGTAGAGGGTAGAGGAATTAGGGTTGATGGTCCAATGTATAGGGTATAGGGTATAGGGGTTAAGGTTTTAGGGTTTAAGGTTTTAGGGTTGAGGGATTAAGGTTGAGGGATTAGGGTTTAGGGTTTAGGGATTAGGGTTGAGGGATTAAGGGTTGAGGTTTTAGGGTTTAAGGGTTGAGAGTTGAGTGATTAGGGTTGAGGGATTAAGGGTTGAGGGTTGAGGGCTTAAGGTATAGGGTTTAAGGGTTGAGGGCTTAGGTTTGAGGGATTAGGATTGAGGGTTTAGGGTATTGGGTTGAGGGTTGAGGGTTGAGTTTTTAGGGTTAATGGTTAAGGGTTTAAGGGTTTAGGAGTTCAGAGTATAGGCTTGAGGTATTAGGGTAGAGATGGAGGGAGATATGGATGGATAAGTGAGATAGAGAGAAGTATAGAATAGGAGGGAAGGATGGAGAGATGAGGTTTGAGGATCCAATGCATAGGGTAGGGAATTTAGAATTGAGGGTATAAGGTTGAGGACCTATAGAGTTGAGGGTTTAGGGTATTGGGTCAAGAGGCTAGATGGTTTAATGATTTAGGGTTTAAGGGTTGAGGGTTGAGGGATTAGGTTAGAGAGGGAGGGATGGAGGAAGGAAAGATGGGAGGGAGGAGTGGGATAGGAGGGAGGAGAGGAAGGATAAGGGTCACATGAGGTTAGGGGATATAGGGTTGAGGGTTTTAGGGTTTAGGGTTTTGGGGTAGAGGGTTGAGGGGTAGGGGTTGAGGAGGTATAGGGTTGGGGGATTGGGGTTGAGGTCTAATGTATAGGGATGGGGAGTATAGTTGTTGAGGGTTGGCGGGGATTAGGGTTAGGGATTAGGATTGAGGGATTTAGGGTTGAGGGTTTAGGGTTTACTAGGGTTTGAGGGTTTAGGGGTTAAGGTTTAAGGGTTTGGGAGGGTAGGAGGTTTTTGGGGCTTTAGGGTTAAGGGCTTGAGTTTGAGGATTAGGGTTGAGGGTTTGAGGTTGAGGTTGAGGGTTAAGGGTTGAGGTTTAGTGTTTTAGAGTTGAGGGGTATATAGTTTGAGGGATTATGGTAGAGAGTAGGAATGGAGGGAAGAAGTGAGAGATAGAGGAGAGAAAGAGGAGGGAAGGAGAGGAATGGGGATGTAAGGGTTTGAGAGATCAATGTGAGGGTAGAGGGTTGAAGGTGAGGGGTATAGGGTTGATGACCTATAGTTTTGAGGGTTTAGGGTATTGGGTCAAGAGGGTAGAGGGTTTAAGGGTTTAGGGTTTAAGGGTTGACGATTAAGAGTTTAAGGGTTTAAGGGTTGAGGGTAAAGAGGGAGGGAGGGAGGGAGGGAGATATGGATGGAGAAGTGATATAGAGAGAAGGAGAGAAGAGGAGGAAAGGAGAATGATAGATAAGAGTTGAGGATCAATGTATAGGGTAGAGGGTTGAGAATTGAGGGTATAGGGTTGACACTATAGGGTTTTAGGGTTTCACATTAAGTTTGAGGGTAGAGGGTTGATGGTATAGGGTTGAGTGATTGGGTTGAGGGTCCAATGTATAGAGTAGAGGGTATACAGGTTGAGAGTTCCAGTTTAAGTTTGAGGGATTTGACACATTAGGGTTGAGGACAGGGTTGAGGGTTTAGGGTTTTAGGGTTGAGGGTTTGGAAGCATATTAGGGTTTGAGAGATTAGGGTTGAGGGTTTTAGGGTTTAGGGTTGAGGGTTGAGTGGTTGAGGTTTTAGAGGGGGTTTAAGGTTTTTAAGGGTTGAGGGGATTAGGTTTGAGGTTAAGGATTGGTTTAGGGTGTGGGTTGGGGTTGAGGTTTAGAAGTTTTGGGTTTAGGGTTGATGGTTTAAGGGGCTTAAGTGTTGAGGGTTATAGGGTTGGGGGATTAGGGTGAGAGGTGGGGAGATGGAGGGAGAAGTGAGATAGAGAGGAGAGAAGAGGAGGGAAGGAGAAATATAGATGAGATTTGAAGATCCAATGTATAGGGTAGAGGGTTGAGAATTCAGGTTATAGGGTTTAGGGTTTAGGGTTTAGGGTGTTAGGTTGAGGGTAGAGGGTAGAGGGTATAGGGTTGATGTATTAGGGTTGAGGGTCCAATGTATAGGGTAGAGGGTATAGGTGTTGAGGGTTTAGGGTTTAAGGGTTGAGGGATTAGGGTTGAGGAATTAAGGGTTGAGGGTTTAGGGTTTAAGGGTTGAGGGTTGATGGTTTAAGGGTTTAAGGGTTGATGGCTTAGGTTTGATGGATTAGGGTTGAGGATTTATGGTATTGGTTTGAGGGTAGAGGGTTGAGGATTAAGGTTTGATGGTTTAAGGGTTTAAGAGTTAATGGAATAGGGTAGAGAGGGAGGAAAAGATGGAGGGACAAGTGAGATAGAGAGAGAGAGAGAGAGAGAAGAGAGAGAGAGAGAGAGAGAGAGAGAGAGAGAGAGAGAGAGAGAGATGGAGGATAGGGATCAATGTATAGGAGTGGGGAGGTTTAGGGTTTAGGAGGGGAGAGGGTGGGAGAGAGAGGTCAAGGGGTGGGAGAGGAATGGGGAGGTGGCTGGTGTTTTGGTGTTTAGGGTCCGAGGGTGATGGGGTTTTAAGGGTATAGGGTTGAGGAATTAGGGTTTATGGCATAGTTTCTAGGGTTGAGGGTATAGGGATAGGGTTTAGGGTTAAGTGAGAGACCTAGATGGATAAGGAGAGAGAGAGAGAGAGAGAGAGAGAGAGAGAGAGAGAGGAAACCTTAAGAAAATCAACATTTTCATAACACGAACATGTTTTTAAGAAATTGAGATATAGTTGTTTTGTATAGCAAGACAAAATGCACTCACATTATAAAATGAGCATGTTATAACACAAGTGTGTTTTGGCTTGCTCTAAAAATGGTAAAAAGGTAAATAAACCCATGATCTAGGCCTGTGTGCTTTGTTATTCTCTTGGTTATGCTCGTGTTCTAACAAAAAGAAGCTTTTTAATGTTGTTGGGAAGTGCACATGCAAATTTTTCACATTCTACCACCATTGCATGAACTTTTGACCACTTTTTTTTATGGTTTTCCAACTTAGGAAGGAGGAAATAACATATTTTTCACATCAAGTTTGATATATATCAATTCAAGTCTCAAATTTTGTAGTGTTGTGAAGTTAATTGTGATTAAATTTTAGGAATTTAACATTATACATTGGTTATTTGTATTGTTGTTATTAATTCTATTCAAGAGTTATATGCAATTGAACGTTGAAAAGGAAACAATATTGTGAAAATTTCAAATTGTTGAGCAGTTTGATGCAAGAAGAAACAAAGACTACATAATTGGGTAGAACTCCTCCATTTGAATCTCTATTTATTAGGTATGTGAAGTCCTTACACATTTTCTTTATATTTTCCTTAATTCTATTATGTTTCTTTATCATCCCTTATCATACATGCTTAATACAATGGTTTGGTTTTATTATTATGCATATTCCATGTTCATAATTGTGTGTTTTTCATTATAACCTTAGCCCCACTTGGCTCATTTTAAACTACACAATTCTTTACACTTGACAATTACAATTTAAACCACGTCTCTTTGAGGCATTTTGTTAAACCAATTGACCTACCTTGTGTATGCTTCCACATTTTGTATACACATATATATGAGAGTAGTTATAAGTATATAATATAATACATCATTTCTCAATCCTTTTCTATGGATGTGCATACCCCTTTCCAAAGCTTCCATTTTGGTATAGGCATGGGGGATGTTGGAAAATGTAGTGGAATTTAGTTTTACACCTAGAAATTGCATTTTCTTCAAACTTTCTAAAGCCTTTTCAACAAATCCATTTTGGGCATATCCTACAATCATTGTAGTCCGTGAGGACATATCTCATTGAGGCATTTTGTCAAACAACTCTACCAAAGTAGTTGATTTCCTTTTCTATGTTACCAAATTTTCTATACATGTCTACCAAAGCATTTTATCAAACAACATAGACAAGGAAATCAACAGCTTGAAAAAATTCCTCAAATAAATGTGGTATCATGGCGATGCACATCACCATGAGACCACATTTCTTTGAGGAAATTTTTCAAACAGTTGATTTCCTTGTCTATGCTACCAATTTTCCATGCATGTCTACCAAAGCATTTTATCAAACAACATAGACAAGGCAATTAGTTTTTTGAAAAAATGCCTCAAAGAAATGTGGTCTTATAGTGATGCACATCACCATGGTGCATGACCATGAGACCACATTTCTTTGAGGAATTTTTTCAAACAATTGATTTCCTTTTCTATGCTACCAAATTTTCCATGCATGTCTACCAAAGCATTTTATCAAACAACATAGAAAAGGCAATCAACTATTTGAAAAAATATCTCAAAGAAATGTGGTCTCATGGTGATGCACATCACCATGAGACCACATTTCTTTGAGTGATTTTTTCAAACAACTGATTGCCTTGTCCATGCTACCAAATTTTCCATACATATGTACCAAAACCTTTTGTCAAACAATCCCCCTTTCTTTCAATGATTTGATTGATGTCTAGATACCTTGCTCCAAAGGTAGGATTTCAAGACAAAAGTTGTGGAATTTGGATTTATACTCAAGACAATTATATCTTCTTGAAATTTTTTAATGTCTTTTTAAAAAAATCATTTTGTGCATGCCTTGTCCATGCTTCCATTTTGTGCCTATCTTGCAACCATGTCATTCCATCAAAAAATTCATGTGAGCTTTTACAAGCTACTGAGCTCACTAGCATACATCACTGTGAGACCACATTTCTATGAGGATTTTTTTCAATCAACCCACTACCTTGTTAATGCTACTGCATGGACAAGCTAGTGAGCTCACTAGCTTGTCAAAGCTCACATGAATTTTTTGATGGAATGCATTAAAAAAATGTGGTCTCATGGAATGCCATGATTACAAGATAGGCACAAAATGGAAGCATGGACAAGGAATGTAAATTGTTTGAAAAAAAAATTTGGTAGACATGTATGAAAAATGTGGTAGCATAGAAAAGCTAGTGAGCTCACTAGCATGTCAATGTACCTAGCATAGACAAGCTAGTGAGCTCACTTGCTTGTCAATGTGGTAGCATTGACAAGCTAGTGGGATGTGAGACCCCATTTCTATGAGGCATTTTTTCAAATATCCCACTAGATTTTCAATGCTACCATCATCGTGAGACCCCATTTTATGCTAGGTAAGGTCCTCTTTCACACCCAAACGTGTAGAAATAGTCTAAGCCACATTGTACCAGTGAAGTCTCTTAAGAGACCAAACTACAAAAGAGTAACAAAATTTGATGAGTGATTACTTGGGAACCATGGCACTTCGAAACACTTTTTTTGAGGCTATAGGATATCATAGGTCCCATCAACAATAACCTCTCATTTTTTTATAGCTTCAAGTCATTTTCCTGTGGTGAACAGATTTCAATTGATAGAAAACAGATCAGTTGCATGTAGTGTAAAGTTGGAAAGTGGTGCTACTTTCATTCTATTCATCATAAGGCCAAACCAATTGTTCAAAAATATTTGTATGGGTGGGTTTATGGTAGGAAAGGTTCTCTTTCACACCCAAACATGCTGAACAATCTAAGCCACATTCTACTAGTGAAGTCTCCTAATAGACCAAAGTGCAAAAGAGAAGAAAAATTTGATGAGTGATTACTCAGAAATAGTGACATTTTGAAATGATCCATCTAAGGCTATGGGATCATGTGGGGTCTTTCTACAATAACCTCTCTCAGTTTTTGATAGCTCCAAGTCGCTTTCATGTGGTGAACAAATTTTAGTTGATGGAAAATGGGTCAGTTGCACATAGTGTAAAGTTGGAAAGT
Organism: Sequoia sempervirens; assembly: GCA_007258455.2. Lineage (NCBI taxonomy): Eukaryota > Viridiplantae > Streptophyta > Pinopsida > Cupressales > Cupressaceae > Sequoia > Sequoia sempervirens. The sequence goes on along the minus strand of VDFB02270651.1, from coordinate 60,040,291 downwards.
GGTATAAATTTTGTTCTGTTCATCATACGATCAAATCAACTATTCCAACACATCCATATGGGTGGTTTTATGGTAGGAAAGGTCCTCTATTTCACCCAAACATGTCAAAATAGTCTATGCCACATTCTACTGGCAAAGTCTCTTCAGAGACCAAAGTGCAAAAGAGCAGCAAACTTCGACAAGCATTTAATCAGAGACCATGGCACTTGGAAATGCTCTATCTGATACTACGAGATCATTTAGGGCCCCTATACAATAACCTCTCTCTATTTTTGATAGCTCCAATTTGTTTTCCTGTGGTGAATAGTTTCTAGTTGATGGAAAACAGGTCAGTTGCATGTAGTGTAAAGTTAGAAAGTGGTGTAACTTTCATTCTATTCATCATACGACCAAACCAATTGTTCCAACATATCTATATGGATGGGTTTATGCTAGGAAAAGTCTTTTTTGTACCCAAACATGCTGAAATAGTCTGAGACACATTTTATTAGTGAAGTCTCTTAAGAGACCAAAGTGTAAAAGAGCAACAAACTTCGACGAGCTATTACTTGGAAATTGTGGCACTTGAAAATGATCTATTTGAGGCTATAGGATCACATATGGAATATCTAAAATAACCTCTCTCATTTTTTATTAGCTCCAAGTCATTTTCCTATGGTGAACAGATTTTAGTTGATGGAAAATAGGTCAGTTGCATGTAGTGTAAAGTTGTAAAGTGGTGTAATTTTTGTTCTATTCATCATACGATCAAACTGACTATTCCAACACATCCAAATGGGTGGGTTTATGCTAGGAAAGGTCCTCTTTTGCACCCAAACCCATCAAAATAGTTTGAGCCACATTTTATTGGTGAAGTCTCTTAAGAGACCAAAGGGAAAAAGACCAGCAAACTTTGATGAGTGATTACTTAGAAATTGTGGTAATTGGAAACACTTCGTATAAGGCAATAGGATCATGTAGGGCCCATATAAAATAAACTCTCTCAGTTTTTTATAGCTCCAAGTCATTTTTCCATGGTGAACAAATTTTAGTTGATGGAAAACGCGTCAGTTGCATGTAGTGTAAAGTTGGAAAGTGGTGTAACTTTTGTTCTATTTTTCATACGATTGAACCAAATATTCTAACACATCCATATGGTTGGGTTTATGCTAGGAAATATTTTCTTTCACACCCAAACATGTTGAAATAGTCTAAGCCACATTCTATTGTAGAAGTCTCTTAAGAGACCAAATTGCAAAAGAGCAACAAACTTCAATGAGAAATTATGCAGAAATCATGGCACTTGGAAATGCTTTTTTTAAGTCTACAGGATAATGTAGGGCTTGTATACAACAAACTCTTTCATTTTTTTATAATTCCAATTTTTTTTCCCGTAGTGTCAAATAAATTTTATTTGATGGAAAATGGGTTAGTTGGATGTAGTGTAATTTTTGGAAAGTGGTGTAACTTTCATTCTTTTAGCCATAAAAACCAAACCAATTGTTCCAAAATGTCTGTATGGGTGGTTTTATGCTAGGAAAGGTCATCTTTCACACCCAAACAGACTGAAATAGTTTGAGCCACATTCTACCGGTGAAGTCTCCTAAGAGACCAAAGTTCAAAAGAGCAGCAAACTCTGATGAGTGATTACTTAAAAACCCTGGCACTTAGAAATGATTTCTCTAAGGATACAGGATCATGTAGGGCCTATCTACAATAACCTCTCTTAGTTTTTGATAGCTCCAAGTCATTTTACCATGGTGAATAGATTTTAGTTAATGGAAAACAGGTCAGTTGCATGTAGTGTAAAGTTGGAAAGTTGTGCAACTTTTGTTCTATTCGTCATATGACCAAATCAACTATTCCAACATGTATATATGGGTGGGTTTATTCTATGAAAGGTCCTATTTTTCACCCAAACATGTTGAAACGGTCTAAGCCACATTCTAGAGGTGAAGTCTCTTAAGAGACCAAAGTGCAAAAGAGTAGAAAAATTCGACGAGTGATTACTCAGAAACCGTGGCACTTGGAAATGCTTCGTCTAAGGCTAGAAGACCACATAGGTTCCATATACAATAACCTCTCTCAACTTTTTATAGATCCTGTAGACATCCAAATTTGGACACTTAATTTATTCAAATTTATCACTTCTTATCTAAAACATCCTCTTATCTGAGTTAATTAAGTAATATTACTATTATTTAATTAATATCCTTAATTCTGCCAAATCACTAAGGTATTTAATTAATAATTAAATACCTTACCCTCCTTAATCCTCTTTTCATCAAATAAATTAAATAAATATTACATTTATTTAATTCCTCACATGCCATTTTCATCTAATCCTAATCCATTTCCTAATCTCTTCATTAAGGATGTGCACATGCCTAATCCTTGATTAGGATGTGTCACATCCTCCAACTTTTGCAAGTTGGCTTTTAATCCTAATTAACCCCTAATTATCCTCTAATTACTAATTATTTAAACCTAATTAGTACCTTAGTCAACTCTCCCCATCCCCCAAGGAATTTTTATTTCTTTTTTATTCATCCCATGTCTCTCTCCTCCCCATGTGAATTTTTAATTCACATTTTGTCCTTCCAAGGCTTCTAGAACCTTGGACTTGTCACAATCTCCACATGTGACCAAGTCCCACCTTTTTGGAGCCCACCTTTTATCTTTTAGACTTTCCTAAGAATGTGAATTTTTAATTCACACTTATTTCCCCAACCACCTTTCCTTTTCCCATGTAGATTTTTGAGGAATTCTAAAATTCCTCAAAAGTCCCTTTCACTCCCACTTGGGGACAAGGAATCCCTTTTTGAGGAAATCCTCCCACTCCCCAAGGTGCTTGGAAGGTACTTGTCCTTCTTCCACCTCATGTACCTTTTTGACAACTCACCTCCATTTCATATCCCCTTGGCCACTTCACCCTCCACATGTCAAGATGTGAGGGCTTGTGGGTTCTCAACCCACCATAGCCCTTTATCTTGACCTTGTTGGATCAATCTTGACCGTTGAATTCTCTAGAGAATTCAAATTCTCCTATAAATACCCCCTCCTCAAGGGAATTTTCAACACTTAGTCATTTTGCAACTACATGCTGCCATTTTGTGCACTCATCTATCCTTCAATTACATTCACTTGCATTCATATCCAAGCACATAGTAAAATCTTCTATTTTAGCCACATCAAGAGTCATCAAGGAGCACACATATCATTCCAAGCAAGGGCCAATCAAAGAGACATCAACAGCAAGGAAGGTAAAACCATTTGTGTCTTGTGTTATCTATTTTCCTTATTGTTTTGTCACTCTCTTTTGGCTAATCTTGAGGTGTCCTTGGTTTTTTTTTATCATTCGTATTTTGAGTTATTTTATGCACACTAGAATAGGATAAATTCTAAGGTATACATTTTTGGCACGCCCGGTGGGACCCACAAACGGGTTCTCATACTTTACGTTTGCTGTTGTTGAGGTTTTTGCAGAAACACGTCGTAGAAGGGCGACTAAGCCCCTATTTTACCGCAGAAGGGCGACTACGCCCCTATTTTTACTGCAGAAGGGCGTGTGCGCCCACTTGAGCTGAAACTTCACTTTTTTACTAACACTTTTCTGCAGAAGTGTGTGTGCGCCCACCTGGGCTAAAACTTCACTTTTTTACTAACACTTTTCTGCAGAAGTGTGTGTGCGCCCACCTGGGCTGAAACTTCACTTTTTTTTTTTTTGCTAACACTTTTCTGCAGAAGTGTGTGTCATACTTGAGCTGAAACTTCACTTTTACTAACACTTTTCTCAGCAGTAGTGCGTACGCCCCACTGGCCGAACTTCACTTTTTACTAACACTTTTCTCAGAAGTGCGTGGCGCCCACCTGGCTGAAACTTTACTTTTTTACTAACACTTTTCTGTAGAAGTGCGGTGCTCCACCTAGGCTGAACTTCACATTTTTTTGCTAACACTTTTCTGCAGAAGTGTGTGTGCCCCACTTGAGTGAAACTTCACTTTTTTACTAACACTTTTCTGCAGAAGTGCGTGTGCGCCCACTTGGGCTGAAACTTCACTTTTTTACTAACACTTTTCTGCAGAAGTGCGTGTGCACCCACCTAGGCTGAAACTTCACTTTTTTATTAACACTTTTCTGTAGAAGGGCGTGTGCGCCCACTTGGGCTAAAACTTCACTTTTTTGCTAACACTTTTCCGCAGAAGGGCGTGTGCGCCCACGTTGGCTGAAACTTCACTTTTTTTTTGCTAACACTTTTCTGCAGAAGTGCGTGTGCGCCCACTTGAGCTGAAAACTTCACTTTTTTTCTAACACTTTTCCGCAGAAGGGCGTGTGCACCCACGTTGGCTGAAACTTCACTTTTTTTTTGCTAACACTTTTCTGCAGAAGTGCGTGTGCGCCCACTTGAGCTGAAAACTTCACTTTTTTGCTAACACTTTTCCGCAGAAGGGCATGTGCGCCCACGTTGGCTGAAACTTCACTTTTTTGCTAACACTTTTCTGCAAAAGGGCGTGTGCGCCCAACTTGTCTTAAACTTGTGCTCACTCTTTCACAGAAGGGCGACTACGCCCCTGCTTTTACTGCAGAAGGCCGATTACGCCCCTGTTTTGCTGCAGAAAGGCGATTACGCCCCTGTTTTGTTGCAGAAGGGCAACTACGCCCTTGTTTTGCTGCAGAAGGGCGACTGCGCCCCCTGGAAGGTGAAATTATTATTTTGGCTGCGGATTTATTTGCTATTGCTCTCATTAACATTGTTCTTGCAAAGATACATGTGTTTTTTGCTAACTTTTTGCAACATATTCTTGTGAAGTTGATGGAGAAAGCGGGATAAAATATCTAATATTTGCTTGCAGGGCTATCCATTTGCTCAATCTTTTTTAAATTATCCTTGTTGTTTGCATTAATCTAAGAACATAGCTTAATTAGAGGGAGTAATATTCATTGCTTGTTGTTCTTGTCTTTTTGTGTTACCCAAAGGGAGTATTAGCTTGTTTCTGCTTTCCCCTTGCACTTCGTGTGAGCCTGGGGAGTAGTTGGAAGCGGTTAGTGCTTTCTTTATAGTGGGACCTGCTTGGGGATTTCATCACCCCAAGGGATGATTCCAACCACGCATACCGGCAGGGTATACAAAGGGGGGAGAGCGAAAGTTGTACCCCAATCCAGTCACGTCGTAATTGGCAGAGCGTCGAAGCTAGGGTGATACCTAGATAGACGTGAAGAGTTGGTCTGAGCCCTTCAGTATCTCGTTGGGGTTCCTGACTCACGCTTGTGACGGGCTGGTGTTCACGGTTGTGCCTCACGTATCGAGAGTATATCGAGGACTCCCTAGATACCTTGTGCATCCTAGATACTTTGGCCATACCCTTAACACTAATCATAGGGTTATGTTTGCTTGAGAGTATTTTCTTGTGAAAAACCAGTGAACTTTTGACAATTTGGCCTTATCATTATCATTTTAAAGTCCTTGCCATAGTCATTTGCATCAAACCAAGCCTCTGTTTTACCACAGAAAGGCGATTACGCCCCTATTTTACCGCAAAAAGGCGATTACACCCCTGTTTTACCATAGAAAGGCGATTACGCCCCTGTTTTACTGTAGAAAGGCAATTACGCCCCTGGTTTACTGCAAAAGGGCGAATTTGCCCTCCTGAACACCCAGAATCACCCCATTTGGGTCCCTTTAGCCTCTAAACCATCATTTAACCATTCCCAACCATTACCTCATCATCCCAAGCCTTCGTTTTGTCATTTTAAACCTTCAAAAATCCTCGTTTGACCATTTTAAACCTCCATCTCATTATTCCAAACTTTCATTTAACCATTCTAAATCCCCACTCATTCTCCACAATCATCTTCAATCTGCCCGTTCATTATAATTTCCTCATATTCCATTCAAAAGTCCATACCCTCACCTAGCGAACATCATAATTTTTACCATTTACATCACCAAACACCACTCATAATCAACACAGAAAGGTGGAAGCGCCCCTGATTTTACCGCAGAAAGGCGGCCACGCTCCGCATTGCGGAGTGGATACGCCCCTAACTTCCTGAGGCTGTCATTTACAAACTGTGCATCGAATTGACTTCATCCAAAAACCAAAGTTGCTTAGTTTTTCAAGCTCTATCTAGTGGTGCCTTCCATTTCCTCCTATCAAGAATTTGATCATCCCAAGGCGGCCACGCCCCGCATTGCGGGGTGGATACGCCCCTAACTTCCCGAGGCTGTCATTTACAAACCGTGCATCGGATCAACTTCGTTCAAAAACCAAAATTGCTTAATTTTTTGAGCTCTATCTAGTGGTACCTTTTTTTTCTCCCTATCTAATCAAACCAATCCATTCCTCTAATCAAATTCATCTAATCATCTAATCAATCCAAGCACACCAATCCTATTAGGTTCATCCAATCACAACTATCCAATCAACATCATCCAATCATCTGATCCTCTCCAATCAAACCAATCTAGTCCTTTAATCAAATTCATCCAATCATCTACCTGATCCAACCATTCATCTACTCAATCCAATCAATCATTTCCCCCATCCAAATCCCTTGAACTTCATCTCGGGTTATTATCCAAATTGACCTAAGTGTTTGATCTGATCATCTTCATCAACATTTGCTTAGGATTGTCATCCATCCTAAGTTAATCATTATCATTGGCCCAATCAATTCACCTTTAATCTCAAGGTGGATTCGGTGCTACAAACATCCATTTATCCTTTTATCCGATCAATCAGTATCCTAAGTCATCTAAGATAATCTCTGAACAGGATTTGTAGCCTCTTTCGTCATCTTATCCTATCCATCAATCGATCTTATCAATCATTGAGCGATCCAATCCAATTATATCACCTTTGACCTAATCAATCTACTTCCATCTCGAAGTAGATTCGGTGTCGATCGTCCAAATCAATCCCATCACGTCATCCAATCATCCTAATCTGAGCTTTAGTCTAATCCTGATCTGAGCTTGACCCAAATCCCGATTTGAGTTTTAGTCTGATCCCATCCAAAATCTTTTTCATCCATCCTTCTTTATCCTTTTCACCATCATAACTCTTATCTCCATCAATAGTGGTCAAGGGAAACCCTAATTAGTAATGGACACAACGACAACTTAAAGTCTTGTTGATCAAGAGAGGAATATGACATATAGACCTCCTCGACACTATCATTGCTAGTAAGCTTTCTCCACCCACTTTCCAAAATCCAATCACCCCCTCGAGTTATCCCGTTATATCTTCGTCCATGCCTAATCATGTTGTTTTTGCTACCTTTGACAAGGGATATCCGTCATATCCATCATACCCTTCATCTACATCATCCTCTTATCCAACACCTGCATCCTCTTATCCTAGTCTACCATCTCAGTACCTCTATCCTAGTCCCCCATCCACATCCTCCTATCTAAATCCTTCATCCACATATACCCACTACCCTAATCTTCCATGCCAATCTACTCACTCTAATCCTACATTCGTACCTTCCTATCTTAATCCTACATCCACACCCTTTTACCTTAATCCTACATCCACATATCCTCATCCTCATCCACCATCCCAATACCTTTATTATAATTCATCCCCCACATCCTCTTGTCCCACTACACCACCTATATCCTCTTGTCCTAATCCATAATCCACGTCCCCCTATCTTAATTCACCACTCCAATATCCTTACCTTAACCCTCCATCCAATCCGATTCATCCATCCCATCCTAGTCCTCCATCTACTCCTAGTCCTCCATCTAATCCCATTCATCCATCTACTCCTAGTCCTACATCCAATCCTAATCCCCCATCTACTCATAGTCCTACATTCAATCCCATTCCTCCATCTAACCCTAGTCCACCAATCCATAATCCTTCATCCACTCCTACCATGCCATCTCAACCTAGAGCATTCAAGTCCCTCACTCAAGAAGTTCTCCAAGGACTTATAACAAAGAAGCCACCCCCAACTCCACATCTTGAAGTCATGGAACCATGCCATCCCAATCCATCATCCACGGTAACTAGTGATGAGAGCCTTCTCCATACCACACCTATCATTGTTGTTACCACCCCTAGCACTGATCAAACCATTGAAACCATTGAACCCACTAAATCCATTGAACCCACATCTCCTACTATGAAAACCACCGAATCCATTGAAGATACCCAAATCCAATCCACTCCTTCCACTCCTAGTATCCATTCCCAGGAATATTTTGAATCCTCCATCCTTCCATCTTCCTCACTTGAAGAGTCCCCCCAAGATTCCCTTATCATGCCTCCCACACATGATGAGTCATGCCAAGAGCCTAATCCAAAGCATGTCAACATATCCCCTTCTTCAGATCAAGATCCTACCATCTCATCTAGTCCACCTCAATATCACAGTCCCCCATCCGTTCCATCCCATGATCCCCTTGTCATTCAATCTTCCACCACTTCGTCTCCATCTCCATCACATGAACCCACTACCACAAATCCTATCATATCCCCTAATCCCTCTCCTGATATCACCTATACACATGTTGCTATCCCACCATCTCCCTCTCATGATCCCCCATCATCGCCTAAAACTGCTATACCTACACCACTTGCATATCCCCTTGGTACTCTCACATTCTTCCATGGTGGCCTCCTCGTAGAAGAAAAGCATAGTGTATTTACCACCCATCGTCCTCCACCTAATAATGGACTCGCATCATGTTTTCAGAATAACACAAATCCTGTCCTAGATCGAATGCTCAAGAAAATGAACTATCAAGGAAAAGGTCTAGGCCTTTGTGAGCAAGGTATTTTAGAGCCCATCCAAGTCAAAGAACAAGTCTGCATGCAAGGTCTTGGACCTATTTCCCAAGACTCACAATCTAAAGATGTTGGTACCACCTCTAGAAATCCTCAACGAGCCTTTTCCAAAAGAAATGTCGGCTCTTCCCATCGCCCCACTAGATCATATGTTGCCATCCCTCCTCCTCTATCGTATTGCCTCAAAACCACCGTCCATATTCCTCCTTCATCTGCTCCATCCATTTTGGGTCCTTACATCCCTCCATCTACCATCTCCAATCCTCCATCTACCATGCCCTTGTTTCCTCCAGGTCCTACGTCTATTTTGGGCCCCTATATCCCAAAATCACCTCCTCCATCTCATCCTATCCATCCCTTCATCCATTCATCACCTATCCATCTCATCCATCATAAACATCCTCTCACATACTCTATATAGTCGATCAACAATGGTACATACCTAAACATCCTCCATCTACACATATCCCCATACTCCTAGTACCTTTTGTTGCTCCACATCGTCCATCCCCTCACACCCATCCCATTGCTAATAAATGCACTTTGGATGCTAACATAAAAATGCATAAATCCAAACATCCACATGAATCCAACGCTTCCCATGTCCCCTCTAAAAGACATGGTAAAGAAAAGAAAAACAAAATCCCAAATCAAAATCAAATCTATAGCTCACAAAGAGCCAGCAAAGCAAAGATCAAAACCATGTGGATCCCAAAGAAAAAAGATGCAATGCCATCAAATGAACAATCTATAAGAACATCCAAAGTTGTTAATCCAAAAGTTTATTATACACCCCTTTTATCTCCTAAATCTGTTTTGGGTCCCTATGTCCCGAAATTCGCTATTCCATCTCCTCCATTATCCCCACATTCTCCATCCATTAGTCCCCTTATCTTTTCACATCCATCACCACATGTGCCAATGTTGGTCTCCAACTCACTTCTATCACATATCCACCCCATCATTCTATCCATACCATTTCCCAACATCCCACCCATTATCCCTCTCTGCATCTTCCCACACAACTCTCTCATTCATCCTCAGCATAATCCATTTATCCTGTAAGGTTGTACTAACATCCTAATAAGTCGGTGCCCGAATATGAGCTCTTAATACCTCATATAGAACTTCTGATGCTTTGTCATTCGCCTATCCTTATCGCATGTCTTCGTAAATCCAATTCTATTCGCCTCCCCTATCCTTAATATCCATCTCCTTCGTGATACTATCCAAAAAGTCCAAAAAAAAAAAAAATTTGAAAAAACGTTAAACATAAATAGTAAAGAGAAATAATTCTTCCAATGGTGAAAACTTGGCAAACAAGCGCCTTGGATAAGTACCATAATGAAAACCTGGCAAACAGGCGTCATGCGTAAATCCCCATCTACACTTGGGGGCAACTTCCTGATGTGCATTCCCACTATGCTTCCTGCTATGCTTCCCGCTATGCACCCATCTTCCTGTTATCCGTCCTCTTCATAAAACCCCTTCATCCCACCTATCTTCCACATCCTACTATCATATCCCATTTATCTCCCATCCCTCCATCCTTCTTGTGATCTTGATCAAAACAGGGGCACCTATCTATACATGCTTTGGCCACCTCTTGGTATACATTCCCTTCATCCATGCTCTGTTGTGTTCCTTGGTCAGCCATCCTATCCTCCTCTAGTTATCTCTTCTTCCCATCCACTCATCTCCCATCCCTCATGCCTCATCATATATGACATATCTAGATTGGGGGCATCTGCTTCCTTTGTGACATAGTCCTTGGAGACATCATCTATCATAACATCCCTTCCATCTCCCCATCCTTATCTTCGTATCCATCTATCCTAGCATCCCTTCCATCTCCCCATCCTTATCTTTGTATCCATCTATCCTAGCATCCCTTCCTTCTCCCCATCCTTATCTTCGTATCCATCTATCCTAACATCCCTTTCATCTCCCAATCCTTATATCCCTATCCATTTATACTAGCATCCCTTCCATCTCCCTGTCCTTGTCTCCATATCCATCTATCCTAACATCCCTTTCATCTCCCAATCCTTATATCCCTATCCATCTATCACAGCATCCCTTCCATCTCTCCATCCTTATCTTCATATCCATTTATACTAGCATCCCTTCCATCTCCCCATCCTTGTCTCCATATCTATTTATACTAGCATCCCTTTCATCTCCCAATCCTTATATTCCTATCCATCCAAACAATCCCTCCCATCCTTCATCCATTCTTTCATCTTTATCCTCATCCCATCTCACAATCCCTTGTCATTGGTATTTGGCTATAGGCTTCCTTCCATGCAACCCAATGCCCTTTATCTCATCGCCCTCACTTTTGCTTCTCTTACACATCTTTTCAATCTCTTATTTTTTCTCCATGTTCATCGCCCCGTCCCTCTTTTTGCTTTTCTTTGTCGCAGTGGCTCTGCCCCTCGGGGCGTGTCCGCCCTTCCCCGGGGCAGCTCCGCTCCTCCCCGGGGCGTGTCCGCCCTCCCGGGGCGTGTGCGCCCCTCCGGGGCGTCTCCGCCCTCCCGGGGCGTGTGTGCCCTCCCGGGGCATGTGCGCCCCTCCGGGGCGTCTCCGCCCTCCCGGGGCGTGTGCGCCCCGCTGGGGCATCTCCACCCTCCCGGGGGCGTGTGCGCCCTTCGAGGCATCTTTTCCCTCTCGAGGCGTGTGCGCCCCACCAGGGCGTGTACGCCCCGACGCCCCCGTCGGGGCGTCTCTGCCCTCCCGGGGCGTGTCCACCCTGCGGCCTGTGGCACACCCTTCTCCCTGCCAAAAAATTCACTTTTTATAGTCTTTTTCAAAAAACTAATCCCAACCCATTTTTTAATTTTCCCCTGCCAACAAAACCCATGTGTTGAAATTTTCAAAATTGATTTTTGATTTTTACACCGAAACTTCTGGAGGCCATAACTTTTGACCCGGGTGTCTGTTTGAGCTGAAATTTGACGGGTGGTTGCGTTATGAGATAACGAGTGGATTTCCAATTGGCTTTTTTTGAAAGCCGTTGGAACCCATTTTCTCCCATTTTCGGGGCCTCAAATTTTCATCTGGACCCTCAAAATCCTAATTTTGTGTTTTTTTCCAACATTTTGAAAAATTATTTTTGCTCATAACTCAAAATGCATACCTCGAATTTGGGATGTTAGTTGGCAATTCATCCTATCTCACCAATGGGTATTTCTTGGAAAATTGGGACTCTCAAACATACGACCATGAAGTTTCCTAAAATGGAAAAATTTGACAATTTTTGAAAATTGCCAAATTTGGAAAAATCTGCTTGTCAACACCTTAGATCCCTTAAGCCCCGGAACTCGGTGTAGCATCAATCCAATCATATCCTTCAATCATTCTAGTCTTCAATCCAATCATCATCTGAGCTTTAATCTTATCCCAATCTGAGCTTAACCAAACCCCTAATCTGAGCTTTCGTCCCTCTACAGTCAAGATCTTTGGATATCGAACAAAGTCTTAAGACTCCTCCCTCCATCTTCTTCAATTTTGTCCTATTCATCCATTCTAATCAATCCATTCACTCATTCCATGTAACCATTCATCTATTTCAAACCTTCATCTATCATCTCAAACCTTCATCAAACCTCCTTTTATCATTTCAAACTCTCATTCAATTATCTTGATCAATCATTTACTCATTCTGAGTAATCTTCCATCTTCTCCATCTCCTATCCATTCTCATCATCATGCCATCCTCCCACTTCATCTTTGATGATTTGGATAACTATCCCATCCCTGAGCTTCGTATAGTCACTATCCTCCAATCCAATCCAACAGGTCTATCTTGTCCCATCGTGTCAGTCCAATCATTTTATCCCCTTATCTAGGGTTATCCCATCATCTTTCATCCATCACTTGTCTTTGGCCTTTTGTCGAACTACGTTGCCCCTGCGCTTTCACGTAGGCAAGGTCGACCATTTGATCCACCCCCGGGGTTCCATCATCAATCTTCATTGTCCACTTTGTCCATCTGATCCTTTATCATCTATCATCAATCTTCATATCTTATTCCCATTTGTCTGTCCCGTCTGTACCATCCATCAAGGTCTCCATCTTGGTCTGTCGTCCGCCTTTTCCTGAACTACGAGGGCTCTGTGCTTTCATGTAGGCAAGGCTAATCTTTAATCGGCCCCCGAGCCCCTAGGTCTTTAGGATGTGTCAATCTCATGTCTTGTCTCCCTTGTGTTGTGTCATCCAGCTATGCCCTTATCTAGCTAGTTCTTAACAAACAAGATCCACTTGTATCAACAAATCCAATCAGTTTTGAATATCCTACGTCATATCGATTTTTTAGCTTAGTATCCATCATCGGTCTTAACAGATGCATCCTTCCTAACAGACCTCATCAATCCCATCCATCCCCTTGATCCTATGGCAAAGGACATTTGAAATTGATTGTGATCTTTTGATGCTTTTGGCTTTTGTTTATCATTTGAGCTCCCTATCATCACTTGTCATGGTCGCCTTGATCTATCATATCATGGTGTGCTTTGACTAGTCCACATAGGGGCATAGCTTGATCTTTTGTTTGTTTGTGTCTTCTTGGTTGTCCCACGTAGTACCTACCAAGATCCTCGAGGTCTTGTGTTACGCTGGGGCATCCTTTTGTGCCTGTGGTTATCTCAATACCTAGCCTGACCAAGGTCTTTGTGACTTTGGGGTGTTGGGATAGCCTTCTTGTCTGTTGTGTTTATTTCATGCATTAGACACTATTACGCCTTGGTTCCACATACAAGCACTGCACTTCTGTGTCTTATGCTATAGTAAAAATCAGTGCTCCGAAGATGGAAAATTGCATTAGGATTGCATTTCATTTCCCATTCCATCATTTTGCATATATCCCCCATCCATTCATCCTTCATCCTTATCTCACATCTTTATCCAACTCTCATCCATTCCATTTCTCGGCCTCGAATCATCTAATCATATCCTTGGTCTTGTTCCTGCCTTTGTTACTTTCACTTTGACTCCATCATCATCATCATCATCCACAGTATCCTTCCCCATCCCTTTGTGATTGTTTTGGGATGTATCCTTCCTCATCAACAACACTTTCTATCATCACTCTGGAGGTATTCTTCCTATCCTTTTAGTTGTGTTTCTTTTGGGATGTATCCTTCCCCTCATCAATGTACTCACTCATTGGGATGTATCCTTCCTTCCCTCATTGACAACACTCACCTTATCATCAACCTATTTTGGCTTGTACCTTGAATGGGGCAACATCACCTTTTGTCCTCAAATCCATCTCCATATCACCTTCTCTCTTACCCATCACCTTGCATCATCTTCCTCATCTCCCTTGGCATCACATCATCTATTTCAAGAGCACACACGTATTCTCTTCAACCCGCATGTCCTCTCGAGGGGGCATCCTCAATCCCTACTCTTTCATCTTCACCCCCATCATCTTTCTTCCTAGGTCATCCCTTTGATGACTGGGGCATCTTTTCCAATCTAACCATCTCCTTCTGGGTTCTATATTTTAATATTCTTTGAAATGATGCTACTTCGTAACACCATCTCAAAGAGGGGAAAAATGTAGACATCCAAATTTGGACACTTAATTTATTCAAATTTATCACTTCTCATCTAAAACATCCTCTTATCTGAGTTAATTAAGTAATATTACTATTATTTAATTAATATCCTTAATTCTGCCAAATCCCTAAGGTATTTAATTAATAATTAAATACCTTACCCTCCTTAATCCCCTTTTCATCAAATAAATTAAATAAATATTACATTTATTTAATTCCTCACATGCCATTTTCATCTAATCCTAATCCATTTCCTAATCTCTTCATTAAGGATGTGTCACATCCTCCAACTTTTGCAAGTTGGCTTTTAATCCTAATTAACCCCTAATTATCCTCTAATTACTAATTATTTAAACCTAATTAGTACCTTAGTCAACTCTCCCCATCCCCCAAGGAATTTTTAATTCCTTTTTATTCATCCCATGTCTCTCTCCTCCCCATGTGAATTTTTAATTCATATTTTTTCCTTCCAAGGCTTCTAGAACCTTGGACTTGTCACAATCTCCACATGTGACCAAGTCCCACCTTTTTGGAGCCCACCTTTTATCTTTTAGACTTTCCTAAGAATGTGAATTTTTAATTCACACTTATTTCCCCAACCACCTTTCCTTTTCCCATGTAGATTTTTGAGGAATTCTAAAATTTCTCAAAAGTCCCTTTCACTCCCACTTGGGGACAAGGAATCCCTTTTTAAGGAAATCCTCCCACTCCCCAAGGTGCTTGGAAGGTACCTGTCCTTCCTCCACCTCATGTACCTTTTTGACAACTCACCTCCATTTCATATCCCCTTGGCCACTTCACCCTCCACATGTCAAGATGTGAGGGCTTGTGGGTTCTCAACCCACCATAGCCCTTTATCTTGACCTTGTTGGATCAATCTTGACCGTTGAATTCTCTAGAGAATTCAAATTCTCCTATAAATACCCCCTCCTCAAGGGCATTTTCAACACTTAGTCATTTTGCAACTACATGATGCCATTTTGTGCACTCATTTATCCTTCAATTACATTCACTTGCATTCATATCCAAGCACATAGTAAAATCTTCCATTTTAGCCACATCAAGAGCCATCAAGGAGCACACATATCATTCCAAGCAAGGGCCAATCAAAGAGACATCAACAACAAGGAAGGTAAAACCATTTGTGTCTTGTATTATCTATTTTCCTTATTGTTTTGTCACTCTCTTTTGGCTAATCTTGAGGTGTCCTTGATTTTTTTTATCATTCGTATTTTGAGTTATTTTATGCACACTAGAATAGGATAAATTCCAAGGTATACAGATCCAATTCATTTTCATGTGGTTAACAAATTTCAATTGATGGAAAATATGTCAGTTGCATGTAGTGTAAAGTTGGAAAGTGGTATAAATTGTGTTTTGTTTGTCATACAACTGAACCGACTATTCCAAAACATTTGTATGGGTGGGTTTATGCTAGGAAAGGTCTTATTTTACACCCAAACACACCAAAATAGTATGAGCCACATTATACCAATGAAGTCTCTTAAGAGACCAAAGTGCAAAAGAGTAGAAAACTTCGACAAGTGATTACTCAAAAACTGTGGCACTCAAAAATGCATCGTCTGAGTCTATGGTATCATGTAAGACCCCTCTACAATAGTCTCTCTCAATTTTTATAGCTCCAAGTCATTTTTCCATGGTGAACAGATTTCAGTTGATGGAAAATGGATCAGTTGTATTTAGTGTAAACTTGCAAGGTAGGTTACTCTTTTGTTTTATTCTTTGTGGGGCTAAACATTTAGCACCAACATCTCTAGGTGGACACATCTATGTTAGGCATGGTCATTTTGCTTCCTTGTAAAAGGTTTGTAGTCTTTTCTATTCAATGGGTCACAACTTTTCACTTTTGAAAAGTCACAACCAAATTCATATCATCACTATTCATGAGAACCTAAATTGATTTATTTGTAACTTTTCAAATATTCTTGGGGAAAAGAAAATTCTTGAACTTTCAGTTGGTTCTATTTATTTCATGCACGTCTCTTGAAGTTGTTTATTTACTATTGTAAGCATGCAATTTTAACTTTTAAAGTTGCATTCTTCTAATTATTGGGTTTGAATTCATGTTTACAAATAGGATGAATATCTATGAAGTTTTTTGTTGGGAAGGTTGATTCATGGTCTCTTAATCTCCAACAATCTAATGCCCTTATGATCTTTAATAAGACTTGAATACCTTTATTTTTGTTTTGTGAGACTTAGTTGTTACTTTCCATTTTATTTTTTCAATAGTTTTATGATGTTTTCTTTATCTGCATAATACATGAAGTATAAAGCATACAAATGAATGGTAGCATCAAGCATACATGTGGAATAGTAGATGTCTTCCTCAATGATATAAAGCATGAAGCATACACATGAAGAATGAAGCATGGTCGTGTGGAGCATGAAGTATGAAGCATCAACCATACACATGAATTTCCTCCATGAAGCACATGAAGCATGAAGCATGAAGCATTACTATATTCATATGATTGATTTAATTTTCAATAATCTTACAAGACAATAATTTTCAAACTTTATTATATATTTACAATTATAGAAAAGAAGAGTGCATGGAAAACACTTGGATTTCAAATATTTGAAGTAAAACATCTACAAATATATATTGAAGGGTGGATTTATAATGCTAATATGGACACCACCAATAAAAAATATTTTTATTAACCAAATAGCCATGTAGGCATACATCAATATATGTTGAAGTATATACAAAATAGTCATATAGGCTTACAAGAATGCCATATAAGCATAACATGTCAAGTATATGCAATATAAAATATGTCCAAAAATGCCATATAGGCATACAACAAAGGACCCCAATCAAAATTATTGCCCTCCAAGTGAATGAAACAAACAAGTGTCCTTTGATGGTCAAGTGGATGGTGATGCATATGACACTCATTTACATTGAACTCAAGGGCTGCTCATCCTAGGGTTTAGTTCCTCATCAATCTTTATCTGTTACAATAACAAGACATTAATATATAGAAATTACATTACTAAAAATGATATATTTAACAAAATAATCACTTACCACCAATAGACAATCTCTCTCCTCATATGAAATATTTGCATGATCATGTTGTGGTGTGCCCAAGTCCTATAGAAACCATCCAAATAGAAATTAAACTACAAATCAATAATCATTTGATTTTTTACTAATCTGCCTCATACCCCCATGAGAGGCACCGAGTTGTCTATTGCTGAAGATACACATTACTTCATCACCCTATCAACATCTGGAGGCATTTCTACTTCCATCATCTAAAAATAAAACAACAAATTATTCAATCACAAAAAGTAGAATAGTGATGCAGGTCATGGCTTATAAAGTATGGCATAATCAACAAAATTTTGAGTACTTATTGAACTATATATTTCTTACTATTATTCTTACTATTTTCCCTATCCATAGCTTGTTCAAAAGCACTTGTTTTAGGCCTTTATCCATAGCAGTGAGTTGTTTGAAAAAATGCCTCAAAGAAATATGGTCTCATGGTGATGGAATGGAATTCTATCACCATGAGACCACATTTCTTTGAGGAATTTTTTCAAATAACTCATTGCCTTGTCTATGCTATTGCTTACTATTATGATTTGATCAATTGTTTCCAAGCATCCATAGTTTGTTGGAAAGTGCCTATTTTAGGATTCTAGCCATATCAGTAAGGAAGTGAACTATTTGATAAAATTCTTTGGTAGAAATGTATGGAAAAAGTGGTATCATAGGAAAGGCAGAGAGTTGTTTGAAAAAATGCCTCAAAGAAATGTGGTCTCGTGGTGATGGACATCACCATGAGACCACATACCACATTTCTTTGAGGCATTTTTTCAAACAACTCATTTACTTGTCTATGCTATTGCTTAAGACAATGAGTTGTTTGAAAAAAATACCTCAAAGAAATGTGGTCTCATGATGATGAAATGGCATTCCATCACCATGAGACCACATTTCTTTGAGGCATTTTTCCAAACAACTCACTGCCTTGTCTATGCTATTTCTTACTATTATGCTTTGATCAATTTTTTCCAAGCATCCATAGTTTGTTGGAAAGCACCTATTTTAGGATTTTAGCCATAGTAGCAAGAAAGTGAAGTGATTGATAAAATGATTTGGTAGACATGTATGGAAAATGTGGTAGCATAGGAAAGGTGGTGAGCTGTTTGAAAAAATGCCTCAAAGAAATGTGGTCTCATGGTGGTGGACATCACTATGAGACCACATTTCTTTGAGGCATTTTTTCAAACAGCTCATTGCCTTGTCTATGCTATTGCTTACTATTATGCTTTCATAGATTTTTTCCAAGAATCCATAGCATATACAAGGTAGTGAACTATTTGAAAAAATGCCTCAATAAAATGTGGTCTCATGGAATGCCATGACAAGAAAATGCAATTTGAAACTGCTCCTAGTTATTAGTTATGCTATGTGAAGTAATTGCATCACTACTTATGTTGACTTTCTAAAAAACTATATTGTAATTGAAATTTTGTCATCTATCATCATCTAGTTATTAGTTAAATGCAATGTGAAGCAATGCTTTGAGTTTGAAAGATATGCAATGCAATGTAATAACAATATGAATATAAACTACACAAATATATTAAGTTTAATTCATTATTGAAACTCTTTATTCTATTACTTGAGTGAAGGTTTGAACTCCACTGCCATTGGTAGGTGTTATCATGAAACCTCCAATATTAACCTATTCAACATCTAAAATCAGATATTAGAATACCATTCATATAACAATGCTATTCACATGTAATATTTATAATTGTTTACTCATTACATACCTTAGCAGTAGATGTAGTGAAGTAAAAAACAAGTGGAGGGCCTATGAAAGTAGTATCAACACTATGACCCTAAAATTTTATTACAATAATTAAACTAAATTAGTTAATCTTGAATTTTAAAAATTTAATTTAATAAATTAAATTCAATGAACATGCTAACATTTACTTGAGTATCGAGGTCGAAAGCCTCATTCAAGATGACATCTTCCATTTCCAACTAGGTAGCTACAAACGTATCCTTTGCACCACCTTCTTGACTATTTGTGGGGTCATATGTATAGGCTGGCCCACAAACCTAACAAGAATGGGGTGGAACCCTACCCCTCAAACTCTCCCCTAGCTAACAATACATAGCTAACATTGTACTGCAAGACTCGTACGTTGGATGACTCTGGGTCAGAGAACTAATAGACTATAGAGTGTCCACCTTAGCACTCTCCTTCATGACAAAAGAGATAGCAACATGCTTGTAAGCCAGCCTAGCGAGTGCTCATCTCACTTGTCATTGAGGATCTAGATGTGCACCTAGTCTATCTTGTTCCAACCCACCACCTCTCCCCTAAAAGTCTCGCATATCAAAATAGTTGGGGATTTTGTTGAGGATGAACTCACAATAGATTTTCCTCAAGAAATATTGGGGACCTCGTTATTATTGCATGGAGGATGGTCAAAAACTATCTACCACCTCTTCCAAAAATTGTCCTTTATCCCTTAGTGGTTGCACCAATGGATAGGAAACCTCTTGCTATTAAGGTCAGGAGTTTGATTTGTATGTGGGTTAGTGAATAGTGAACACAAGTCATATTTTGTAATTTTGTAATTTTTAACTTGTTTTTATGATATTTTATCTGCATAAAAATCTCGACACTCCCACCTCTTATCCGCCCAACCACTTAATTTCTTGCTAATTGCATCTACATGTGTTAACATAGCTTGAAGTAAATTTGCAAGCCTAGTTCTTTCTGAGGTTGAACTTACAAGAACATTCAACCTCACAATTAACTCCTCAATTTGTTTTTTGTTGTTTTCAATTTCCCTCGTTAAATCTTGTTGAGTTCCTGGAGGATGTTAAGGAATTGTTGGATGAGTTTTTTTCTATTGTTGGTCATCAAGATTTTGTTGTTGTGCTTGTTCATAAGGAGGAGAAGGATTTTGAAGAGGAGAATTAGGTGGCTTTTCAACTCCTGATAATTAAAGAAATTAACATCAAAAACATATTAAATCTACCTATTTAACAATAAATTCACAAAAGAAAAAAATAAAAACTTACTCCTTGGAGTTACTCGTCAATGTGGTAGAATTTTGGAAAAGAAATAACAGTGATTCAATGAAGAAAATTGATGAATTTGAGGTCTCCACAACGCGAGCATTCCTTAGAAGGGTTTGCAAGTCGTAGATGAAGAAATATGACAGTCTAAAATGATTTGGATTTGGTTTTTTTTCTTATGAAGACTCATAGCATGCTCACATTATAATGCGAGCACATTATAGGCTCGGTGTGACCAAGTCGTAGGCTTGGTTATACCAAGCCATAATGCGAGCACATTATAAGCACTCACATTATTTCTTTTCAAATTTTTTTAAAAAATTGGCCACTTTTTGGCCCCCAACTTTTTTCACTCGCCCTCATATCATCTCCAACCATGTCCTCAAAGAAGACCCTTCTCTATGGGAAGATACATACCATTAAATTTTAGTTGTATTCAAGGTTTTGTATACCATGTTCCTAATTAAATTAGGGAACACTTGCTAGAGTTCAAAGGGAAGAGCTTTGAATCAACATGTAAAAATTTCTAAAAATTCATGGATTTAATGGGAGATTATGAGGTAGATGTAGAAGACATGGTCATGAAACTCTTTGTTCAATCTCTGAAGGAAGATGCTAGAGATTAGTTTTCAGAATTTTCAACATGTTCCTTTTCTTCATGGAAATGTTCATGGAGAAATTTGGTGGGAGAGTTGATGTTAGTTTATTGGTCACCAAATTTATGGATATTAAAAAAGAAGAGAAGTTAGTTTTAGCCTTTAATCTGAGATAAATGTGAAGGAAATTAAAGATATTCCAAAAAAACATAAGACTGAATGATGCAATGAGTTTGGTTATATACTTGGGTGTGTTTGATGAAGAATTGAGCTATCAATTGAGAGATAAAGAGTCAATAACACTTCATCATGCATATCAGATTGCCATGGATATTGAAAAAAGCTCAAAATATTCAATGATGAGAGGACATATGTCAACAAGTGAGGGTTGTGCTAGAACATCTTATACATACATCCAATATAGGTCAAAAAATGAAAAATATTGTCAAGATAGTTATGTCTGTGTTGTTTTAATTTACCCATCATTATAACATGCAAACCACAGTGAAATCCAAGTTTAATATGAGAAAAATTTGAGTAGTGTTAATCAATTGTCTTTTGTTCAAGCATTGATTGACATGAATAGGAACAACAGAGAATCATCATATGAATTATATGCTAGGTTTTTGGATTCCTTGTTGGAATTCCCCTAAAGTTTTAGACCTGAGGATTCTTTGTGTGTTAATTTGTTTTGTGAAATCTATGAGCCAGGTCTAAGTACCTTGCCAAAAGAGTTGAAGCCTAGTAACTTTGCTAAGGTATATAATTGGATAGGGATTGTTAAGAAAGCTAGATATGATTATGAAAAGAGTGTTCTCTACCAAAATGCAAATAATAATTGTCCCATTACTAGGTGTGAGAAAAATAATGTCCTATCATGTGTGGATGAATAAAGTATGGAAAATTTTGAAGATGCATTATGGAATGGTGAAAATGATTTTTATGATCATCTCACAAAGTGTGTTTACATGTGGATTTTATTTATGATAGTCTAGATGAAATAATAGGAACACATGAGGTCATGCATTCCCATATCTCAATCATTGAAGAAACAAAAAAGTCTTTAGATATTCAAGACATTGGACCAGTTTATCAAGTTAATAACTATGTTCTATGGGGATGCCAAAGACATAGCTATGTAGCTTAATCATGATAATATAAAAACGGAAATGTTAGACTCTCAGTTTAAAGGGTTTTTTCATGATTGTAAAATTGATGAATTTACTTATGAAATTGATTATAATGATATCGAGCCTGATTATTTTTTTTATAGATTATGAATTCTTCTATAAGGATGATCTAAAAAAAAATCAAGTCATA
Source organism: Sequoia sempervirens (assembly GCA_007258455.2). Lineage (NCBI taxonomy): Eukaryota > Viridiplantae > Streptophyta > Pinopsida > Cupressales > Cupressaceae > Sequoia > Sequoia sempervirens. The sequence continues at coordinate 60,017,943 of VDFB02270651.1, read as the reverse complement.
TAATGGATGTAATGATGTGAATTTTGATGATGTTTCATGTTCACAAGTGAACGAACAAGCTTCATATTATGAGTATTTGGAATGTAGTTTTGGTTTTCTATCAATCTAGAGTATACTAACTCTATGAATGATGATTATTTTGAAGATAAAAATTTTTGTGTTAAATATTTAGATCTTGAGGAAAGTGTTAGCATTGGGGAGATCATTGATGGTGCTGACTATAATTGTTATGGACTTAACTACTTACTTGATGCACATAATTTCTCTTATGAAGTAGATATGGAAGCATTTTCCTTAAGTGAAGAGTGCATTGTTGCAAAGGCTAATGAAAACACATGTTTAATCATTGTTGGACAAGAACCATGCTACAATGGATCTATTGAATTTGCATCAGATACTTTGTTATCAATTGACAATTGCAGTAGTGAATATGTTATAAAAATTCACTATGAGAATTTTGGCTCTGGATTAAAGTATGAATCATCTGAGTTTTCTTTCGAAACATTTCACATAGGGTTGTATGATTATTTCAAAAATGAATCAGATCTCAAACATTATATTTGAATTTGAAGGGTTTGTTGTCATATGGAATGTTGATGAAGTTGAATTCATTCATGAGAGTTGTGATTAAATTTTGACAATACAATAGTATGGAAAATTTAAATAGTAAATGTTGGTGTTTTGCAACACAAATGAAAATAACGTCTATCTATGAGCTTTTTTGGTTCGTCATAGGGGATGATTTCTTAGAAGATATGGAAACTCTAGATGATGACTCAATGGATGTTTATGAGACTTTTATTTATTTTTATTTTGAGTTGGAATACGACTTTGATAAATCAGAGCAAGTGCCATCAAATTTATTTTTTATTTTTCAAATTTGAAGTTGAATTATTTGATGATGATAGTGCTTAGAATACTAATTGTCAAATGGATTATGAATGACCAGTTTCGATTTTTAATTCAATTGGATATACATATAATGGAACATGACAATGGATTGGATAAGGTAAAGTGTCACAATGGTTGTGTTATGACCTAATAGATTGGTGTGACATGTAGGTTCTACATGGTTATGTGTTTCAATTAATGTATGATTTCAAAATTTAGATTGAAAGGGATAATAATGATAGTGGTAAGATCAAAGATATGGTAATAAGGATTAATGGCAATGTCAGCTCTGAGACAGTTTGTTATAGTGCTTCTAGATTGGGCTTGGGTCAATCATTAGAAAATAGAGTGTTTGATAGAGGTAAGTACTAGTTCTTAATTTTGGGGGCCTTGGGACCACTAGATAAACTTTGAAATAAGAGAAATCAATACAAACTAAAGCAATTATAAAGGGCCTAATGGATTTGGCACATGGTCTACAATCTAGAGACATTTGGAATCTTGTTATGCTTCACTAGAGCATACATCCCCAAACAAGAGCCATTGTTAGCACCTATAAATTCCTTACATTTCTAGTGCTTGTTAACCTTTATTTGATGATCTAACCTTAATTTTAAGCCTCGTGGTGACTAGTTGGCTTGAAAATTCTAACATTAAAATTTCCTAATCAGTAAATCATCATGAAAATTTGGTTGGTAGAAATTTTTGATAAATCATAGGGATCGTGAATGCTTAGTTTCATGGCTCTCGAATGAGTTTTGAGAAAAATTTTAATGTGTGACCATTTTGAAGCTGGTCCAAGGGGTTGCATAAAAAAAAATTAGGTAGCTCATTTTTTATGATGACCCAGGTTTTATTTTATCCTCAAATGCCTATATCTCCATTATATGGCCTTCAGAGGAGTTTTGAGGCCCAAACCAAGAAAATTAAGTACCTTACTAGATGGCCTAGTTTACAAAAGAAGTACAAAAATTTTATTTGTTGATCAATTTTTTGGAAATTGTACAATGACCTAAACAATTAATTATGAATCTTTACAAGTTTTCATAGCCTTTGAAGTTTGCATGTGCTTGTAGTTTCAGTTCCATGATTTTTCCTATAGAGAAATTAATAAGCGAGTTTCACAAATTTTCTTTATTTCTTAAACATTTTAATGTTTTAAATATTTTATGTGGAAAAATATTGGTTCTAATAAAATATGTATCCCTTGAAGAAGAAAGCAAGGGAAGTGGATTAGTTTTTAATCAAACTTTATAAAGTTTGATATAAAAATCATTTTAAAAAGGTTGTGGTTAGCGCAAGAGTGCATTCGTATTTCTCCCCAAGTCTCCAAAGTTATGTTGCATTGTTTTTTAGTTTTGAATTCTTATTGGGAAAGGGGATTGATTTATTTGTTAATGTCTTAAGTGATAAAAGGTTGAGTGCAAAGTTTGGTCAAAGGCTCCACATGGATGAAGAACATATTGTCATAGTTTTAAGCCTTCTCTCCACTTTAAAACATGTGCTACAATCTATTTGTGTTTTTAAATGAGTATCTAACATGTGGAGTATGGTCAAAGGAAAGGTTTTAATCTTTTAAACCATATTTCAATGTTTTTTCTTTGCCCTTTTTTTGTTTCCTAAAGAATTTACAATGCCCATGCTTCTTTTTAACTAATTTTTGAGCATGTTCTAAGTACCATCAAAATATAAAACAACCTAACAACCTCTTGCATAACCTATAACTTCTTGGGCACCATTATTGGAGATGTTTTCCTTCATTTTAACCTGCAATATACTTTAGAACAACTAAAATGAGGAGCATTCATGTGCAAGAATTTTGGGCAGATTTTTGAGACAATCCAAGCATGGATTTTATTTTCTTGACCTCTCAAATCCTCACTAGAACTATTCTAATGTATGGGGTTTTATGTGTTTTCTCAATGCCAATGAAGCCAAAAATTCCTTAGTATTGTAAAAAATGACATGCAACTTATTTTTTATCTCATTAAGGCTATTATGAGTGTTGAGCATGGAGAGGGACAACTTGTAGATGTGTCTCATGCCTAGGCATATGAAGAAACAATTTGTCAAAAAAAATGAAAAAAAAATGTTAAATGTGTGGTTGTTATAGATTTCTGGAGATAGAGGAGTGGCTGCAAGAAAACTATTTGTCAAAATGCCTAGATAGTTACGGAGGGTTTGAAGTGTTATGGGTGATAAAATGATGTATCAAGTGCATCTTTATCACTACCCGTTAAGTGGATATTTACATGGGGCTAATATTTTTCACTTGCAAAGTGAACTGCAACTGGTAAATGTGTTTTTACATAGAGTTAAAAAATTGCACGAGATTGTAAAATAGAATGGAAAATCAAATTTCAAAAGAAAAACCAAGACACATTTTATAAGTCATTTGAAACTATAAAATCAAAGGTGCATTATTATTCTAGGTGTCACTTGGGAGTTGAATCTAGGTTTCTCATTTCTCTTTAAATTGTATCTTTGTTTCATTTGTAAAGTTTTGGATTTTGAAAAAGTTGTAACTAGGGGAAGGTTGTTAGTTTTGGCTTGTGTAGGGAAATAGAGGAATGTGCTTTGCAAATGTTCCTATAATTACATTATATACTTTATTTCAATCTATAATGAGACATTTCTTTCAGTAATACAACCGAGGATTGTAAAGCTTTTCATGCTCATTTACTACATCTAGGTTGTTTTCATGGTTATTCTTTGCTCAAGGAGTAATGTAGATTCTTTCAATGAGAATAATGCGAATATTTTTGTTGTAGATTATATTGTTAAGTAGGGTTACACTATTAGCCATTAGTTGATCTCATTAATATAAGGTTTTAATGGTTAACTGATCATAAAAATATATTTAGAATGTGGTGAAGGATGTGTAAAATCATAGTGACTTTGTAGCCTTGGATAGGCATAAGTCCATATTGAATGGTTTTCCCTCAATCTTAGAAACATATTTCAAATACAAAATTAAAAGTTATTCTTTGTGATATTTATTATTAATTATTTTCATACTTCATATCAGGGTTTCAAAGATAATAATGGAAATTCCATTCATTCTTACAACAATTTGAACCCTTAACCTTTTATATGAATTCTATAATCTACTAGGCACTATAATACAACTTTATGTGATATTTGATGTTCAGTGTCATTAAGGGTGACCCCCTAGGTTTTGCAAATCCTGAAGTGCAAGGGAGGAAAGTGTGAGAGCACTCTCTCATTTTTTGGCCAAAAATCCCATTGAATCTAAGTACGAGATATGACAAACCTTTTAGATTCAATGATCTATAGATTTGAGAACCAATTCAATGAAGATCAAAATGTGTGTGGTGGGAACGATGCATATCAATATAATCATGATATTAGGTATTTTTGACAAGCTTGTTACATTTGAAGGGAAAATTTTGGGAAAGAAACACAAAGATGAGGGAGTGTTGGCTACGGACGGTGTAGGAGAGATTGTGGTGACGACAGCTGGTGGAGTTGAGGTGGGGCTAGTGCTAGGAAAAACTAGTTTCAATGCCAATAGTGCTCCAATCTATATTAGAACACTTCTCATCTCCACCTAAAAATTTTACATAAATAAACTAATTAGAAAGCTAAATGTCTCTTTTTTTGAACCATTTGTACTATAATATCAATATACTCAAAGAAATTATATCTCTTGCAAGATAAATTTATAGTGTTGACAATAATAAATTGAATTTATAATTTTTCATTTGAAAAAGTCTATATGTTGGCATTCAAAATTTTCATTTTGGATTTTCTCAGTCATCTATTCATATTATAGTTGTTTCCAATCCCTCATGCCTTATCCCAAATCATTCTATGCACTCTTTTCTTTGAAGTGATCTCATTCTACCTACTCTTCTCTTCATTTACATATAGAACAAGGCATGCAGGAATCTCATTCTACCTGCTCTTCTCTTCATCTACTTAGACATAAAAGAAAGTCAAATACCTCATATTTAATGCATATTAGTTTTTGTTTTAGATGCTCTTCCATCTTTAAAATATAACAAATAAAAATCTATAATCAATCGTATAGTTAATAAATATTTATCAAAGATCATGTTTCATCTTTAAAATATTTTTTTAACAATTCAAAGTTTGAAATAAGAGAAAAAATTCTATAATCGATCATATAGTTAAGAAATACTTGTTCAAAAGGTATTTGTTAAAGATCCCCTTCCATTTTTTAATTTATTTTTTGAATAATTGGAAGTTTGAAATAAGAGACCAGACTATAATTTATCATATAGTTAGAAAAAACTTGTCAAAAGAATATTTTCCAAAGACAAAGTACTAATAACAATATATCAAATTTTGGTGTTAAATCATTTTTAAATTGAAGATGTAACCAACCTCAAATCAACAATATCTATTGGATATGTCTAAATTCATCCACATCCTAACCAAAGTTTATTTTATATCCTTCTAGCTTTAATTACACATGAATAATTATTTAATTAACCTTCCCAATTGTAAGAGAGGGGAACCACCACGTGCAAGACCCCAGGTCATAGAGGATCAAGATGCGAGAGGCTGCCCTAACTTACCTTAGGTAAGTGTATTGTTTAGGGTTATGAGGATGAGAATGATGAGGATTTTGAGGTCCTACAATCACTCTACAATCCTGAGTTGCAAGATAGGGCTAGGCGATTCGGTTTTAGGTCCAACTTTGCACCTCAGGGAGCTCTCTACCCGAGGACATCAGCGTGTATTTTGGATGACAGTGTGGCATGCTATCATCTCAAAAGTGCACTGTAGTCCGTACGGCTAAACAACAGCTGAGACAAGGTTGAACTCACCAAAATGACTAATATCCTAGCTACTCAACTAAAAGGCCAGAATGACACTAGCAAATAAACAAAGTATTCTCTAATATTATAAAGTAAATAAGCAAGAGTGATGAAAATAAGGAGAATCTCACCAATGAACTCATTTGCTAGCTGATTCTCTGAGAGCTCGCACACCTATGCACAGCAAGAGGGAAAATGTTGGGAGGATTTATAGGGGCCTACCTTAGTCAAACCCATGTTTAGGTGTTTCCACCACCACGGACAGCCAAAAGAATGAGATAAAGAAGTGATAACGTAAAGAAAGCACAAGCACTACAAAACAGTACTATGCTACTCAACCAAATGATATAGGAGAGGAGAGGGAAGCTTACCACCTCCACCAAGAGCACTCAAGGCTGCTTGGGGGAGAAATGAGAGGAACTCAAGCCTTTGTTGTGAATAGTGTGGTCCCAAATGTGCTCTACCAAGTTGATGGAGTGGGATGTTGTTGCAATGGAATGCTTGAAATGATGCTAAAGGTGTTGGATTAAATGCTAGAAGTGGTCAAGAGTGAGCTCAATGCTTGGAAGAATATTGTGAATGAATTGAAGAAGTTAGAATGCATGTTGAAGGGATGAATTTGAAGGAATGAAGGAAGAAAACGGCCATATTCGAGTCGGTCGGCTGAAGAAGGCATTACTACTTCACTGCCAATGAGAAGAGTAACGCCTCTGCTGGCTTAACCATAGGAATCTGCTAGGGACGTAAGCACATTGTGTGGGCATCCCAGGTAGAAACGCCTCCACTGACACACAAAATAGGTGCCACATAGACCACCAATAATGGGATTAAGTAAAATTAAGCCTCTGACTTTGGTTTTCTAAGGTGGGTAAAGGAAAACAGGGGAATTGCACCTAGGGTGCAAATTCGCTCTTAAACATTTTTCCCCCACTTTAGCGAGCAAAAGTACTGATGAGTGCTTGGTAAAGTAGATCAAGAAGAGAGTAGGGTTAGAAAAGTATACCTAAACTGTCAAGGAAGCAGTACTCAATCTGGCGTACCTTAAGGTGCAAGAGAAGCAAAGGACTCCATAGCTGCTCGGAACTATGAAGTTAGAACAACAAAGCATCTTATAGGCCTATGAACCTGTAAGGAGGAAGCCCCAAGGAAGTAGACTCCGTAGAGTCAGGAATCGGTGACATGTCTACCTGCAGATAGAGCATGTCAAAAAGCGGTGACACGTCTATCCACAAATAGAACATGCCAAAAGTGGCGACACGTCTACTCGCAGATAGAACATGTCAAAAGGCGGTGACATATCTACTCCAAGATAGAACATGTCAAGAAGTGGAAACATGTCTACCCGCAGATAGAACATGTCAAAAAGTGGCGACATGTCTACCCACAGATAGAACATGTCAAAAAGCGGCGACATGTCTACCTGTAGATAGAACATGTCAAGAAGCGGCGACACATCTACCCGCAAATAGAACATGTCAAAAGCAGTGACATGTCAAAAGTGGTTGGTCACACAGACCGTAAAACTTTCAAAGGGGTCCCTCCAGAACCCTTCAAAAGGAGAGGGGTCCACTCAAGGGACACGTTGTTTGAAAGGTAAGCTTTAGTCAGATTGTCCCCAAGCTAGACACGAAAGGGTGAATGGAATGAGCCTAATCGGGCTTCCCCAGGCTAGACATGAAAAGATCCACTCATCAAAAAGGCTTTCAAAGGAAGGGTCCCTTGGGAACCCGTCGTGAGGAAGAAGGTGGGTCCGCTCAAGGGACACACAATTCAAAAGTGATTGTTCTCTTAGAATGATTCGTCATCAAGGAATCCTTTCGAATGATGTTCACTTCATCAAGGAATTCGAAAGGAAGGATATGCCCCCATGCGTGGGGAAGGTCTTCAAGTCCTTTCTTTACGAACCCATGATGTAGGAAACATGTTTTGTTGGGGTTCCAAGTTGAGAATGTGATTCTAAGGAAGGAATTATTATGAAGACTTTCGAGAAAAGATTCATTGGTAACGAATTCATTTTCTAAAAATTGAAGTGTTAAAGAAGAGCGTTGTCTCACATAGGAGGGACAACTCAAGCAAAGAAGAGAGAAAGATAAAGGGAAAGCAAAAGAGAAGGGAAAGAAAAGTACAAAGGACACAGGGGGATCTAGTTTAGCAAGGTCAGATCTGTCCGAGCTCATATAATAATAGGTAACGGCAATGCAAGGCAAAATATCATCAACCCCCAACCAGATTAGGAAGAATGCACGGAAAATAAAGTAAAAAAAAAAATTGGGTCAACATGGAAAGGGAGCCTAAATGCCCCCAACTCTCTGCATCATCCCCAATTTATTGAAAATCAATTACAAACATGGAAGAATGATGGAAAAAATGGAAGAAGGTTTACGACACAAAAACCATGCCTATATCCAAGCACCAATGGGGGTGATGAGGGTCATCCAGGCACACATAACATGGGTACAGGGGAACACATCACAAAACACACACAAAATATCAAGAAAAGGGGCCTCCTTCTAACATTGATCAACCAAGAGGTCATCTACTTCCCAACCTAGATCCTCATAAGGGGAAGGAGGATGAGCCTAGCCTACAATGGTGGGATGTTAAGAGGAGGAGCATCTGGCCCTCCCACAACAAGGGCTAGGGAATAGGGCCCCTCAGGGTCCTCTCCACCGAGCTCCTATGGAGTTAAAGTCAATGATTTCATGAAGATCGCTGATAGGGTCGGGACTTCATCCACAAAATTAAACATGCATCCCATGGGAGTACCATGCCTATTCTCAGTGCATGAGGTAGGTTGTTCCTGAGATCCACTGCTAGGTTTGTCGAATGATTTGGGAGCGGTGAAAAACTCAGGGGAAGATGGGACTGGCTCTATCACAAGGACATAACAAGTCATCACGGGGCCACCTTGCAAAGAAGGTGGACTCCTCTTACATCCTTCATTACCAGAAGGACCAACCTCCGCCTCTTTCTTCATTGGAGGATATGAACTCCCTACAGACAAAGCTAGGGGTGCAAAGGAAGAGGAGGATAGAACCGCAATGGAAATTACTGAAGCCATGTCCATGGGTTTTGGGAAGGGCTGAATATCTAGAAGTGACATCCAACAAGGGTGACTTCACTGAAGGAGCAATAAACACCTATACCCATTTACGATTAGGCACATTAGCACTCGCAATAGAAGTCAGGAGTGGATCAAACTAAAGAGGAATAGAAGGAAGGGAGGAAGAAGAAACTGTAGGAGGTCCTGAAATAGGAGCGATCATTTCTTCCTCCTTCTGTTGTGAGGCGGCCTGCTCATCCAGGAGAGCCTTTCTCCTATGCTTGCATTCATGTGCAAGGTGGTTTCTATGGCTCTTGGAGTTAGAAGCTGGAGCTTGTGAAGGGACAGTAGGTTCCTGCTCGACCATAGGAATGTCCACTACCATTTCAGGCAGAGGAACGGGTTCTTATATGGGAGCAGGGGGAGCAGGCTGAGGAGTGACAGGAGGAGTCGACTCAAGAGCCTTGGTAGTGGGCCTCTTTTTTCTCACTGCCTTAGAGGCAAGAGCAGTAGGAGGCCATGGAGGTCGAGGCAAGGAGGACTCTCCTCAAGAGACCTTCTTCCTTTCATACCGAATAGGTCTAGGCTCCATCAGTAGAATAGGAAGCTCGAACGCGAGATGATTAGGCTTTCACCAAGTGGGCACCGAGGGGTTCTACAAATGAGGAGCAGAACCTGACGGTACCATGACTGAACAAGAAGAAGCATCAGACTAGGTAGCGGAAGAGAAAGGACAATCACAAGACTACTTCTCTTCTTTCCTCTTTCGAGCCTTAACGACGTCTCCGTCAACCTTTAAGCAAGCCTTATGTGAGATAGCATAAGGCGAGGGAGGATACCTTACCTTCGGCCTCAGACATCCTTTCTTATAGTTCTAATATATTTTATGCAAAAGTTCCATCCTAGGTAGAAGGGGACCCACAAGTGATCCAATGAGTAGCTTCCATGTGCAACGGGTGGTCAATAATCGGTGTCGTGGATCACATGCACAAAACCTCTGTGGATAAATTTTAGACATTTATGCACGACAGAGGGTATCGCATTCATCACTACCAACCAAGGGATACCCAATTTTACCCTGAAGAGTTTAGATCCTGGAATGATATCAAATAGGAGATTCATGGAATTAGACCCAACTAGGACTGATAGGATAATGCTACCCAAGGGGGTACGGAAATCCTATCATGTGTGTGAATGAAAATCATGGGAGCATCGTATACATCTTTATGTAAAAAATTTATTAGCGTGATCTCCTCTATTATTATATTCACTTGTGACGTCAAGTCAACGAGAACACATGCTATGATGTTCCCATTGATTTGTGCAGGAATGTAAAGAGGAGATGGTTCCCTGTTGAAGCCCATAGGTAGGTCCTGTGAACTAAAGGTTATGCCAACACTACTATCCACAAGCTACACAAAGGGGATGGGTTGATGCAAGAAGGAGGCCATTATGCACACTAGTCAATGCTTTCATAGAATCCCCAAACATTATTGGATTTGACGGTGACCCAATTAAGGTTTCATCATGCAATACCTTTGGAACCTTCTAGCTATGCCACCGAGGGGTCACAGGTCGGGTTGCAAGGTGTCAGCCTTACAACACTAACACCTACAACACTCCTAGAGTACGAGGAAAGGGAGTTTAAGTATCACAAGAATGGAACCAAAATGATTCACATCGAGTTCACCAGAAATGTAAGAGAGGGGGACCACCATGTGCAAGACCCCAGGTCATGGAGGGTCAAGACGCGAGAGGCTACCCTAACTTATCTTAGCTAAGTGTATTGTTTAGGGTTATGAGGATGAGAATGATGAGGATTTTGAGGTTTTACAATCACTCTACAATCTCGAGTTGCAAGACAAGGCTAGGTGATTCAGTTTTTAGGTCCAACTCTGTGCCTCAGGGAGCTCTCTACCTGAGGACATCAGTGCAGATTTTGGATGACAACGCAACACACTGGCATCTCGAAAGTGCATTGTAGTCCATACAGCCAGAAAATAGCCGAGACAAGGTTGAACTCACCAAAATGACTAACAGCCTAGCTACTCAACTAAAAGGCCAGAATGACACTAGCAAATAAATAAAGTATTCTCTAATATATTATAAAGTAAATAAGCAAGAATGATGAAAATAAGGAGAATCTCACCAATGAAATTGTTCGCCAACTGATTCTCCAAGAGCTCACACACCTACACATAGCGACAAGGAAAATTTTGGGTGGTTGTATAGGGGCCTACCTCAGTCAAACCCCCATTTAGGTGTTTCCACTGCCACGGACAGCCAAAAGAATGAGATAAAGAAGTGATAACGTATAGAAAGCACAAGCACTACAAAACAGTACTATGCTACTCAACCAAATGATAGAGAGGAGAGGGAAGCTTACCACCTCCACCAAGAGCACTCAAGGTTGCTTGGTGGAGAAATGAGAGGAACTCAATCCTTTGTTGTGAATGGCATGGTCCCAAACATGCTCTACCGAGTTGATGGAGTGGGATGTTGCTGCAATGGAATGCTTGAAATGCTGCTAAAAGTGTTGGATTGAATGCTTGAAGTGGTCAAGAGTGATCTCAATGCTTGGAAGAATATCGTGAATGAATTGAAGAAGTTAGAATACATGTTGAAGGGATGAATTTGAAGGAATGAAGGAATAAAACAGCCATATTCGGGTTGTTCAATCGAAGGAGGCATTACTACTTCACTTCCAATGAGAAGAGTAATGCCTCTGCTAGCTTAGCTACAGGAATCTGCTAGGGACGTAAGCGTGCCATACAGATGTTTGTGTGCTATGCAGGTCTCCCCAACAAAAACACCTCCACCGACACACAAAATAGGTACCACGTGGACCGCTAATAGTGGGCTTAAGTAAAATTAAGCCTCTGACTTTGGTTTTCTAAGGTGGGTAAACACAAAAAGGGGAATTGTACCTACCGTGAAAATTCACTCTTATACACCAATCAACCTCCAAACATTAATTAAATAAAGTTAAATTATTATTTAAATAATGTATCATTTATCCCTCTTATATTTATAGTCCAGCCTTAAATAATTTCATCTTTTGTATGATCCCTATTCTCCATAAATTAAATAAATAAATAAAATTTTATTTAATTCTTAATTGTTTCATCTCAAGCTATTAGTTGATTAAAACTAATTAGTTAAATAATTAATATAATTGCACATTTCAAAGAATGCTTAAGATATTGTCAAACTTGGCATGCACTTGTCACATCCATCCCACTTCTACAAAAAATATTTCATAAAATATCAACCATTCATTTCCCCAAAAATATCTACACCCTCCATTTGGCACATGACTCACACATGTGTGAGATCTATTACCTATCAAAACGCATATCCACATAAGATTTTTACATATTTGTGAAATCAATCACATGTCACAATAGTGCATCCCCATTATCCTTCTCACACATGTATGAAATTTTTTTATCTCCACCCTTAGCTTAAATCAAGACATTTTTTCCATTCAAATGTCTTTGATTCTTTCCCTCTCCAAGTGCACTTACCACGAAGGGCCACTTGGAGGTTCAAGTTTTCTCCAACCCTCTTAGTCATCCCCAATCTTTGATCTCTTGGGTCAATCTCAACCCTTGATCAATCATTTATCTAATTTATAAATGAATCCATCCCCAATTCATTTAGATAAAGGATTCTATAAACATATCATGCCATCTGAGAACTAGTGTAGTGTATTGAATCTATCACATACAATTTTCCATACAACCCTAAATACCCTCTAGTATGACAACTCTGACTTGATACAACCTATCAAGCATAATAAAATGATAGTGAAGGAAACATTTGCATTACTTTGGCAAAAAATTATAGTATAAAAATCATATTCCTATATGGATATGTGAACCATAGTTCACACACCTCTTTCTCAAAGTTGTCATCAAAAGACCTTTGTGCTAATATATGAACACTTCCAAAACATCTAACAATTATGGTAGACAAAAACACAATTTCACCTTTAGGAAAAATCACAAAACAACTTGTAGGTCATCCATTTATTAAGACCGATACATCCCCATGTATCTTTCTCATTCACAAAAAAAATGGTTTGTTTTGAAATTAGAAAGATCAAATAATATAAGTCATCATTTATATAAACTTATACAAACAGTTACATACATGTGTGTGCGTATGTGTGTGTCAACTTTTATGCACTTTTACACCATTGTTAATTAGACCTATTTTTCCCAAAATCTCCACTCTCATTCCAAATTTAAAACTTAGGATATAATTTAACACATACTTGGTAATATATAAAAAAAAAAAATTTAATCAAAACTCATACAAGTTTTTCTTGTGTTCTCTTTTTCTTCATAGACTATATTTCCATAGCCTTTAAACTTAGTCAGTTGGCTAACTCATTTTACTTTTTTCTTGCAAGGAAGTCCTTGTGACTGCAAAGTTGTTATAGAGTAGATAATGGAATATATTAGAATATATAATGACTACATGAATATAAGTGTGTGCATTAGTGTGGTAATCAATAAAATAGGAAAAATTTATAGGGGCGTGTGTATATAAGGATGTGATAAGGGTTAATAATAAGAATAAGAATGAGTATGCATAGAAATGGTTAAGAGAATGAGCCTAAATTCAGACAATATTGCACTATTTTTTATTATATAAATGTATCAAGATAGTTCCTAAAAATGGACATAACTTAAACGTGAAATAATATGGGTATACAAATTTCATCATTACATATTGATAAGACTTGATAAATTTTATATAATATTTATTTTAACATATGTTAACATAATTATATTCCTTCTAAAATAATATTTATCTAATTAAAAAAAATATTCTTAACAAATTATAATTTGTTTGAAGATTTATATTTATCTTAACATTTTTTTTGTTGATCTTAACAAATTGTATCTTTTTAATAAGTTATATT